>JAHHZJ010010081.1:0-11679 GCA_021437245.1 Aegilops speltoides
GGATTTTCAATCTCCACTTGAGTAGCCGGAGGTCGGACGCAGAACCGTTCTCCTCGAGAACATCTTCTTGGTTGGTAGGGGTGTGGCGGCATGTTCTTCTTCTTGGCGGGGTTCTGATTTTCATCGGTGATGCAGCGGTATGTCTTCAAGAACAACGGCAGACGAAGAGACATTCACAGTAGGAGTGGCTTCAGGAAACTCTAGCTGTGCTGCCATGTTGGGTTGCACTTCTCCTTATGTAACGCTAGATGGAGCGACATGTGGCCTTGGTCCTTTGCGAAGCCTACGAAATGCGGGCGACGCCTTTGGAGTAGGAGTGGGATGGACCACATAGTCGTCATCATCATCAAGCACCGGATTGGTGACTTGAGGTGGGGGAGTTCGCGGTGAGTCTTGACTTGGTGTAGCTAGTTGGGGGCGATCAGCCCATGAGGCATCCTGAGAGATTGGCATCAAAGGAAGACCAATACTAATGAGTTTGCTATTCATGAGAACAGGCGATGATACTGTTTGGTGCTCGATTTGAGGAAGGACTTCATCATCAACTACATTGTATTGGGGACCAATGTCTTCAGCCGTGATGGGGTCAACGGCTGGAACTTCTTCAGCTTCAGGAGCCTCTGTGGAAGCAGGCTCGTGAACTATCAACTGACGCTCTTGGTGTCCGGATGCAGGACGAGCAAACGAGAGGGGCTCTGTGGGAGCAGCCCGATCTTTCTTCTTGGTCTTTCTTTTCTTGGTGAGTGGGGCATCGTCAGTGGTGTTCTTGAGTTTGCGCTTTCTGGCTTCGGCTTCAGCTACCCTGGTTTTCTTCTGTTCTGAAGCCACTCTGGGGACCTTAGGCTTTGAGCCTGTCATACTGGTAGGGAAGACAATGTGAGGTTCTTCCTGCCTTGGTGCTTCAGCTTGGGCCACAGCAAGCTTCTCCTTCTTGGCAGCCAGCTTGTTGTCTATGCCAAGACGCCCAAGTGCCTTGCGCTTCTCAGCTTCATTGTAAGCTTGAACACACTTGGCAGCTAGATTCTTCATTCGCTCGCATGAACCTTTGGCTTCATCGCACTTCTTGCGAAACGCCTCCTTGAGGTCATGCAGCATCAGCTTGAAGTTTTGAACATCAGCCACACTGAGCTTGGCCACATGCTTCTTGAACTGGTCTTTCTCATAGTCAATTTTGTTTTTCAGTTCAAAAATTCTCTGAGCCAGAGCCAGCTCGGGAGCAATGGCACCTTGGAAGGCGACGCTGATGCCAATTGGGAGCTGAAGATCATCAAAGCTAAGATTGGGTTTGTCAAACCACTCATCAATGAAGTTGTCCAGAATGTTCACATCGAAGAGGGGCAGATCATTGAAGATCTCCGCTTCTTGCTTGCTCTTAATTAGCTGCTCAAGAGCATCATCACCACACTCATCATCTGTTGACAAATCAATGGCTTCAGTTTCATTCCTCAGAACGACAGCAGGTGTCAGGGCTTGACCAGAACTTTGGACATGTTTCTTCTGGGGCTTCTCTTTGTTCTTGGAGATGCGAGAGAGATCTTCAGAATTGATACTTGGTATAGGGGGAGCAGTTGCCAATGGCTTCGCTCGTGAAGCTTTTGAAGTAGCAGAAGGTTTTGAAGCCTTAGTTTTCTTATGCTTCTGCGGCTTAGGAGAAGGAGCTGGCGCATCATCAGAGTCAGCATCATCACCAGAGTGATCCACATTTGCACCTTGGATGGAAATGTGAGTGATGAGGCCTTCGAGGTTGTAGAAGGGGCCGATTCTGTTTTCATTGGCTTCATGGGTGCCATCTTCCGAGGAGCGAGCGGACTGGGTTGAAGTCAAGTCCAAATGCCTTCTTGTTCTTCATAGCGAATCTTTGGCAAACTTGAAGTTACGCTTGAGCAGTTGTCTTCGCGACACCACAAAGAGAGAAAGAATTGACATTCTCTGGCTGTGGTCCGTGAACCATGCATGGATAGAAGCCTTGATCAATAGCTTCAGTCTTGGACCTGGGAGGAAGATTTTTGTATAGGATATCTCCCCAGGGTCGCTTGTTGGCATTCTTCTCGACATACTCAGCAGTGACAAATCTGTATTTGAACCATTCCTCTGCCCAATATCTTCGAATCCATTGGATTCGATTCTTGCGTGCACCATAGGTCTCCTCTGGGTCTGTCTTGTACAGTTCGTGCAGATGTGGTGGCAAATCTTTGGAAGTATTCTCACGGCGCTGTCTGCCACCCTTTCTTGCTGACTTCTCAGTAGCCATGAAGCTTAACCTGAAAGGCTTCAGAACTAGCAAAGGCTTTCGACGGCTGGTCAGACAAGAACTGGCTTCAAGAGAATTTATGTGACTCTGTAAGAATTCTGCAAATGAATGCTGACTATGAGAAACAAGGGATTCTCCCACGAACATGTACCTGTGACAGCATTAGAGGTGAGAGGGAAGGGGAAGAGGTCATATGCATTCTCAGAAGATTTTGAAGATAAATCAGTTTGAAGACATTGACCTCATAACGCGAAGACATTCACTTATTTGTTGTGAGTTGGTTCCAGATCTGTACGAATCCAAGAATAAGTACAAGTGAGGAATCTAACTTGTAGAGCAGCATAAGTGAACAGACTAGGCATAATATGAGATGCGGAACGGGATAGATTCAACTTTGGAAGTATAGAAACCACTTTTAGTAAAGAAGGATGAATCTATCAGATCAAAAAGACGGTAAAAAGTAAGTTTTAATTACCACACGAAGAACTGCTAGACAGAGCGAAGTTGGAGGCCGAGCAGTTCGATCTCCCGTGCCCTAACTTGGCGATGAAATATACCTACGGCGGTGGCGGAGAAGACGAGGTCCGCGACCGGCGTGAGGACGACGTTGATGAGGTTGCGAGAGCTAAGCGCTTCATCACCGACGTCGTCGAGAGCTAGCGGTGGCGCTGGGGTTTGCGAGAGGTGGCGAGGTGGAGGAAGGATTTTGACCGCGATGTGATGGGTATTTATAAGGAAAGGGACGGCACAGTGCAATTATGCAGGTGCCCCCGGCGGTTCACATCTGAAGGGCACGTGGCAAGCATGCAACACCTTGGAAGTTGTTCCATGCTCCCACACACGCCTGGATTATCGGGGTGGTCGTTCCGAAATCTCTGGCTTTAAGGCAATAAGGATATAGCATTAAAAACAGATATAAATGTTTGTCAGATTGACTTCACCTGACAAGCTCTCAATGAAGACAATCGACAGTTTTCAATAGAATGCCTATGATTTGGACAGAAAGAGTTGAGGTAGAAGCATAGATAGGTTAGGGTCCGATCACATTCACTTAGATCAAAAGATTCAGCAAGAAGTCATAGCTATAAGTGAACGCTGTAGAGGACAGAACACAAATATGTATATAGCCAGTATAAGACCAAATCAACAGGATGAAGATAAATATGAACATAAGTCAGGTATGAAGACAAATCAAATGCGAAGACTTTGCAAACATAATGCCAAGGGAAACAGATCAAACAAAATTTTGGTGGTGGCGTTACCCACCGTATAGGAAGTATTAGACCCAGACACGGCGCACAATTATCGTGGCGCTCCGAAGTCAAATTCCACATTAATGTATTCACACTTAGAGTGTATGTCTTCGTTGATTGAAGATATACATTACTTCGTGTGTTGCACATCTAAGTCATCAAAATGCATAAGTGTTAGGATGCGTGTCCAATCACAGGACATTTGAGGATTCCAAGCTATTTAGCTCACACCGCAACTTGCAAAACCTTTTCTCATCCAAGGGCTTTGTGAAGATATCAGCCAATTGCTCTTCTATGTTGACATGAATGATATCAATATCTTCCTTCATGACATGATCTCTGAGAAAGTGATGACGAATTTCAATGTGCTTTGTCTTCAAGTGTTGAACTGGGTTGTTGGCAATCTTGATGGCCCTCTTATTGTCGCAATAGAGTGGCACATTCTTCAGGTGGATACCATAGTCCTTGAGAGTTTGCCTCATCCAGAGAAGCTGAGCACAACAAGATCCAACAGCAACGTATTCGGATTCAGCAGTGGAGAGAGATATACAGTTCTGCTTCTTTGAAGACCAACAGATAAGAGATTGTCCCAGAAAGTGACATGTGCCTGATATGGACTTGCGATCAACCTTGTCACCAGCATAATCAGCATCTGAGAATCCAACTAGATCAAACTCTGAGCCCTTTGTATACCATAATCCTAGTGTTGGGGTGTAAGCCAAATATCGAAGAATTCGCTTCACAACTAAGTGATGTGATTCCTTTGGTGCGGCTTGGAATCGGGCACACATGCAAACACTAAGTATTATATCTGGCCTAGATGCACATAAATAAAGTAAAGAACCAATCATGGAGCGGTATACCTTTTGATCGAACTCTTTACCATTGGCGTCGGGACCCAGATGACTTTTGGTTGGCATTGGCGTCGTGTATCCTTTGCAGTCTTGCATTCCAAACTTCTTCAGGCAATCTTTGAGATATTTTTCTTGAGATATGAAGATGCCATTGCGTTGCTGACGGATTTGGGGACCGAGAAAGAACTTCAGCTCGGCCATCATGGACATCTGATATTGCTCTTGCATCATGTGACCAAACTCATCACTGTATTTCTTGTTTGTGTAGCCGAAGATAATGTCATCCACATAGATTTGGCACACAAATAGTTCACCATCATATGTCTTCATGAAGAGTGTATTATCTAGTGAACCAGGTTTGAAGCCTTTGCTCTTCAGGAACTCTTTGAGTGTGTCATAGCAAGCACGAGGGGCTTGTTTGAGGCCATACAATGCCTTGTTGAGCTTGTATACCATATCAGGATGTTTTGGATCTTCAAAGCAAGGAGGTTGTGCAACATATACTTCTTCTTCAATCTTTCCATTGAGAAAGGCACTCTTCACATCCATTTGATACAGAAGGATGTTGTGATGATTTGCATAGGCTAGCAGTATGCGAATGGCTTCAAGCCTAGCCACGGGTGCAAATGTTTCATCGAAGTCAATCCCTTACACTTGAGTGTGTCCGTGGGCAAAGAGACGAGCCTTGTTTCTGACAAATTGACCATGCCCATCTTGCTTGTTGCAATATATCCATTTGGTGCCAATGATATTGTGCTTACGAGGATCAAAACGCTTGACCAATTCCCACAGATTGTTCAGCTTGAACTATTGAAGCTCTTATTGCATAGCTTGAATCCATTCAGGTTCCATGAAGGCTTCAGCGACTTTCTTGGGTTCAGAGATTGAGACGAATGCAAATTGCCCACAGAAATTTGTTAGCTATGTTGCTCTTTGAGTAGCTCTTGAACGAGTGAGTGGACCAGGTGCATTGATGCTGTCAATTATCTTCTCAATCTGTACTTCATTTGCAACACGAGGATGAACTGGACGAAGATTTTGCTCTTGCTGATCAATGTCATCATTTGGGGAATTGTCTTCAGGCTGAGCATTGTCTTCAGGTTGATTAGGTGCAGAAATGGTAAGTTCCTCTTCAGTCTGAGCCTCAGAGGGTATGATCTCTCCAATTCCCATCTGCTTGATTGATTCACTTGGAGGTACTTCATCTAGCACATTTGGCAGGTGCTCTTTTTGCGAGCCATTAGTCTCATCGAACCGCACATCCACAGTTTCAACCACTTTATAGTGAAAGAGGTTGAAGACTCCGTAGGAGTGCGAATCCTTTCCATAACCAAGCATAAAGCCTTGATGTGCTTTCGGTGCAAATTTTGAAGTGTGATGTGGATCCTTGATCCAACACCTAGTACCAAATACTCTGAAGTAGCTTACATTTGGCTTCTTACCAGTTAGGAGTTCATAGGATGTTTTCTTCAGAAGCTTGTGTAGATAAACACGGTTGATGACATGGCATGTAGTATCAATGGCTTCAGGCCAGAACTTCTGTGGAGTCTTGTACTCATCGAGCATCGTTCGGGCCATCTCAATAAGGGTTCTGTTCTTGCGCTCCATGATGCCATTCTGCTGAGGTGTGTATGGAGCAGAGAACTCGTGAGTGATGCCCATAGTATCCAGATAGAGGTCGAGGCCGGTGTTCTTGAACTCAGTGCCGTTGTCACTTCTGATGTGCTTGATCTTGACACCATAGTTCGTCATGGCGCGATTGGCAAAGCGTCTGAAGACATCCTGCACTTCATTCCTTTACAGGATTATATGCACCCAAGTATATCTTGAATAATCATCAACAATGACAAAGCCATAGAGGCTAGAAGTGGTAGTGAGAGTAGAGTAGTGAGTAGGGCCAAATAAGTCCATGTGTAGCAGCTCGAAGGGTTGAGATATAGTCATGATTGTCTTCGAGGGATGCTTGGCCGTAGTCATCTTTCCAGCTTCGCAGGCACCACACATATGATCCTTCTTGGACTTGACGCCTTCGATGCCCACGACATGCTTCTTCTTCGCAAGAGTGTGCAATTTCCTCATGCCAGCATGCCCTAGCCTTCGATTCCAAAGCCAGCACTCTGAAGCTTTTGCTAGAATACATACGACCATCTGTGGTCCTACTGAGAAATCTACCATATACAGATCATTTTTTCGATACCCTTCAAAGACTAGAGACTTGTCAGATTCCATTAGTACAAGGCAACGATATTTTCCAAATAACACAATCATGTTTAAGTCACAAAGCATTGAGACAGACATTAAGTTGAAACCAAGGGATTCAACAAACATCACTTTATCCATGTCCTGATCCCTTGATATTGCAACTCTACCTAGACCCAATACCTTGCTTTTACCAGTGTTAGCAAATGTGATGTGACTCTTGTGTGATGGACATAACGTTGAATCCATCAGAAGGCTTTGATCGTCAGTCATGTGGTTAGTGCATCCACTATCCATAATCCATTCTGAAGTACGAGGTGTCATAGCCTACAGTGCAGTTTGGGGGATAGGCTTCACCAAGCGAGTTGTGAAGCATAAACATTTGACGTACAAGGGAACATGGAAATTTAGATCTTGGTTAGGATAGATAGGATGAGTGTCAAGGAATCCCGGAACGAAATACATAGTAAGACCATTTGGGCAATTTATCTTGCGCCCCATGAGATGTTTAAGGTCCCTAGTATTAGCATTGGACGCCTTTGATTTCCGGCTGGAGACCTTTCCCTGCAAAAGAGAGTTAAGTTTTCTTAACCACCCACATTTTCAGGGGTGGCTTAGAAGCAATGAGTCTAAGTGCAGCATCTGAGAACTTAGGCTTTGGAGCCCTAGTAAATAGCCTTGCAGGAGGTGAATAATACTCATACAAATAAGCAAAAAAGTTCTTAGTTCTATGATCATACAGGTTTGAAGAAACACACTCATATTCATGGGTCTGAGTATGATTTACCTGCAAAACATTGATGTTAGGGTGACTCAGATGAGTCCTTGGTCTGTATGAAGCTTTTGGACCATATGAAGCCTTTGGAATGGGGTTTGTCTTCTTCCCAGGTGGTGTCATGATGACATTCACTGGAAGATTCTCAAGACAACTTTTGGGTACCCATATCTTCTTCATAGGTGGCCCATTCTTGTAGTTAGTACCAATATACCTTGCAAACACTTCGCCATTCTGATTCTTATACATTTTATAGTTTGCATCAAAGGATTGATCAATGATAATAGGGTTAGCACAAGTGAAACCAGATAAGGTGGATGGATCTACTGAAGGTTCCTTTGCAGCAACCCATGAGGTTTTGGGATACTGCTCAGGCTTCTAGTATGACCCATCAACATTCATTTTCCTCTCGAACCCAACACCATCTTTCCTATGGTTTTGGTTCAGAATCTGCTTTTTGAGGACATCACATAATGTCTGATGCCCTTTGAGACTTTTGTGCATCCCTGTCTCGAGCAGTGTCTTCAACCTAGCATTCTCATCAGCAACAGTAGTGGTATCTCAGCAGAAGGGTTAGTTACCACATCAACAGTTGAAGATATTGCAACAGTAGTAGCAGTAGAACATTCAGCAACAGAGGCAGCGTTATCATGCTCAATACATTTTAGACATGGTGGTTCAAATCCTTCCTGAGCAGGACTGATCTATTGAGCGTGAAGTGACTCATTCTCTTTTAGAAGATCTTCATGAATCGCTCTCAATTTCTCAAGATCTTGCTTCCTTTGAAGATAATCGTAGGAAAGCTTTTCATGAATTGTTGTGAGCGTTTCATGATGACTTTCAAGTTCTTCGTACTTAACATGAAGATTTTTTATGTCTTCAATTAAGGACTGAGATTGGGTCATTTCTACGTCCAACAGGTCATCGCTTTTGTCTAACAGTTTTTGAATTTGTTCCATAGCTTTCTGTTGTTCAGTTGCAATTCTAGCAAGTGTTTTGTAACTAGGTTTGGATTCACCATCAAAGTCATCTTCACTTGATGTTTGAAAGTAGGCATCGCGTGATTTTACCTTGGCACCACGTGCCATGAAGCAGTAGGTGGGAGCCGAGTCGTCCTTGTCAATATCATTAGCGTTGGTGACAGAGCCATTGTCTTCAGTGTTGAAGATGGACTTGGCAACGTAGGCTGTAGCTAGAGCCAGACTCGCAACACCAGAGTCGGACTCCTCCTCGGACTCCACCTCCGCCTCCTCAGAAGCAGACTCCTCCTCTGAATCCATCTCCTTGCCAACAAAAGCACGAGCCTTGCCAGATGAGCTCTTCTTGTGTGATGAAGACTTGGAAGAAGACTTGGAAGAAGACTTTGAGGATTTCTTCTTCTTCTTGTCATCAGAATCATATTGTTTACTCTTCTTCTTCTTCTTCTCATTGTCCCACTGTGGACACTCAGAGATGTAGTGACCAGGTTTCTTACACATGTGGCAGGTTCTCTTCTTGTGGTCATGTGTGGAAGCTTCATCATTTCTTGAGCTGGATCGTGAAGACTTTCTGAAGCCGTTCTTCTTGGTGAATTTTTGGAACTTCTTCACAAGCATAGCAAGATCCTTTCCAATGTCTTCAGGATCATCAGAACTGCAGTCAGATTCTTCTTCAGATGAGGAAATAGCCTTTGCCTTCAAAGCGCGAGTTCGGCCATAGTTGGGGCCATAGATGATATCTCGTTTCTCAGATAGCTGAAACTCATGTGTGTTGAGCCTCTCAAGTATGTCAGACAGATCAAGAGTCTTGAAGTCAGGGCGTTCTTAGATCATCAGGGCTATGGTGTCAAATGAGCTATCAAGAGATATCAGTAGTGTCTTGACTATTTCATGCTTCGTGATCTCAGTGGCGCCGAGTGCTTGGAGCTCATTTGTAATATCAGTGAGGCGATCAAATGTGAGCTGGATGTTCTCATTGTCATGTCTCTTGAAGCGGTTGAAGAGGTTGCGGAGAACACTGATCCTTTGATCATGTTGAGTTGAGACGCCTTCATTGACCTTAGAGAGCCAGTCCCAGAATAGCTTCGATGTTTCTAGAGCACTCACACGGCCATACTGTCCTTTGGTCAGATGACCACAGATGATGTTCTTGGCAGTAGAGTCCAGTTGAACGAACTTCTTGACATGAGCAGGGGTGACACCTTCACCGGTCTTGGGAACACCGTTCTTGACGACATACCACAGATCGACATCAATGGCTTCAAGATGCATGCGCATCTTATTCTTCCAGTAGGGGTATTTAGTGCCATCGAAGATGGGGCACACAGCGGAGACTTTGATTATCCCTGCATTCGACGTAGCTAAAACTCCAGGTAGTTAAACCGAATCACACAGAACAAGGGAGTACCTAGCTCTGATACCAATTGAAAGAGCTGGTTATCGACTAGAGGGTGAATAGGCGATTTTTGTGAAAGTCTTAAAAACATGGGAGTTTCAAAGACAAACAATAGAAATGACACTATTTGTATGCAGCGGAAGGTAGACTACACTAGGCAAGCCAATAGTCAAGTATTCAATGAAGTGAAAGTACGAAGACAATCAGGAGCTAGGTAGTAAGGATCAAGATGGAAGATAGTATGAAGCCAATCAGGACAAGTAGTCACACAGTGAAGCCAAACAGATAATGCTAGCAGGCAATGACTTCACAAAGACAAACAGTAAGTAAAGAGAAGTGAGAGATAGAACCAGTAGCTTCGGGAAGACATATATTTGTTCGACCAGTTCCAGTTGCTGTGACAACTGTACGTCTGGTTAGGGAGGCTGAGATTCAACTCAGAAGACCGCATATTCACCTTATTCCCCTTGAGCTAAGGACACCTAGTCCCCGCCCAATCACTCTGGTAAGTCTTCAAGGTAGACTTCCAAACCTTCACAGACTTCATTCATCGGCAATCCACAATGACTTTTGGACGCTCAGAACGCGATGCCTAACCGGCTGTAGGATTCACAATCCTCAAGTGTAACAAGTCTTCAGATCACGCGGATAGAAAGACTTCAGTGACGCCAAACACTCTTTGGGCTCTGGGTGGTTTGGGCTTTGTCCTCGCAAGGATTCTCTCTCAAATGCTTCGAAGGTGGGTTGCTCTGAAACGACAAAAGCCGTGTACTAACTCTGAGCAGCCACCAATTTATGGTGTAGGGGGTGGGCTATTTAAAGCCACTAGGCAACCCGACCTGATATGTCCGAAATGACCTTGGGTCACTAAGGAACTGACACGTGTCCCAACGGTCAGATTTCAAACACACGCGGCGGCTTTACTTGGGCTACAAGTAAAGCTGACTCATCCGACTCTGGATAAGATTTGCTCTCATTGTCTTCGCTCGAAGACATAGGATTTGGTTGAGCATCACTTCAGTCACTCTGAGTTTGTTCACTTGGACCCCACTTAACAGTGCGGTGGTTCCTATGACTCAACAAAGAAGAAAAGGAAATAGCGAAACAACTAAGTCTTCGCGCTCCATAGTCTTCACACGATGTCTTCTCATGTCATAGTCTTCAACATGAATAGCTTCACAGACCACCATTGTATTCAATGTCTTTACACATTTTTAGGGGTCATGTCCGGTAGGTAAACCGAATCAATGAGGGACTACTACCTGTGTTATCCTGCAATTCTCACAAACACATTAGTCCCTCAACCAGGTTTGTCGTCAATACTCCAAAATCAGCTAGGGGTGGCACTAGATGCACTTACAGTTAGTCAGACCAAATGACATAACGGTATACTCGTATAGCCCATACCTTGTGGTAAAAGCTGTCTTAGGTATATCCTGCTCTCGAATCTTTAGCTGATGGTATCCTGATCGCAGATCAATCTTAGAAAAAACTTTAGCTCATTGCAACTGGTCAAACAAATCATTGATCATCGGCAGTGGGTACTTTTGCTTGATCGTCACTTCATTCAATGCACAATAATCAACAAGCATCCTTAATGATCTATCCTTCTTCTCCACTAGAAGTACTGGGGCTCCCCAAGGTGACGAACTTGGTCGGATATAACATTTATCCAGTAACTCCTTAATCTTCTTCTTAATTTCCTCCAAATCCTTTGCGGGCATCCAATACTGTCTCTTTGATATTGGCCCGGTGCCTGGGAAAAGCTCAATAAAAAACACAATGTCTCGATCCAGTGACATTCCTGGCAACTCCTCTAGAAATACGTCGGGGTAATCCTTCACCACTGGTACTTCCTCCTGTACAACTCCTGATAAGGAATTCACTTGAATCCTCTTCGGCACATGCCGAGATACATACTTGATCCTTCTTCCTTCTCGGGTGGTGAGCATAATTGATTTCTTTGGCGCAATC
>JAHHZJ010010083.1:0-36682 GCA_021437245.1 Aegilops speltoides
GGGATTTCTAGGAACCTTTGAGATTGGAACCTCCGGGGTTAATGGGCCTTAGTGGGCCATGAGGGAAAAGAGGAGGGCGGCGGGGAGGAGGCGCGCCCCTCCCCTAGTCAAATAGGACAAGGAGGCGGCTTCCCTCTTTCCCCCAATCCTACTCCAACTAGGAAGAGTCCTACTCCCGGTGGGAGTAGGACTCCTCGGCCTCCTCTGGCAGCCCTTGCTCCTCTATATCTGAGGGCAGGACACCCTAGTACACACAAGTTTGATCTCTGGATCGTTCCTTGGCCGTGCGGTGCCCCTTCCACCATATTCCACCTCGGTCATATCGTTCTTGAAGCTTAAGCCAAGCTGCTGCAGGTAGAACATCAAATCGTCACCGCCATCGTCTTGTGGAACTCCCCTCGACACTTTCGGCTGGATCGGAGTTGAGGGGCGTCATCGAGCTGTCACGTGTGTCAAGAACTGGAAGCATGGAATGCTTGGCGCGGGATCGATCGGATCGCGGGAAACGTCGACTACCTCTACGTTGTGATCGCTTCCGCTTGGTCTCTGATGCGTGAACCACCTCTCGTTGCCCCATTTGAAATTACGTTCCCCAACAGTGGTGTCGAGCCTAGGTTTTATGGTTTGATGTTTTGCACAGTAGAACACAAGTGAGTTGTGGGCGATACAAGTCATACTACCTACGGCATGTCATACTTTGGTTCAGCGGTATTGTGAGATGAAGGCGGACCGACGTGCAATGCGCTTCGCGAGGCAGGTTTCACCGCTTCACTTTCGTTGCTTAAAGGTGACTGGCGGGTGTCATCTCTCTCTTTAGTTGAACGAGTGTGGCTGGGTCCTTGAGAAAGAGTCTATTTGGCCAGAACTATCGTTGTGGTTTTGATCGTGGGTAAGATTGGTTCTTGCTCAAGCCCGTAGCAACCACGTAAAATTTGCCTTAACAAAGTAGAGGACGTCTAACTTGTTTTGCGAGGGCATGTTGTGATGTGATATGAGTGAAGGCGTGATGCTATATTTTGTTGTATGAGATAGTCATGTTTTGTAACGATTGTAATCTGCCAGCTGGCGGCCAGCGCCAGTTTATGTAACTTTGTGTATGCAATGCAATCGTACGTAATTGCTTTACTTGCTTTATCACTAAGCGGTAGCGATGATCGTGCAGCAACAGATGGCGTGAACGACAGCGATACTACGATGGAGATCAAGGTGTCGGCGCCGGTGACGATGGTGATCATGATGGTGCTGAAGAGATGGAATCACGGCGCAAGATGATGATGGCCATATCATATCACTTATATTGATTTGCATGTGATGTTTATCTTTTATACATCTTATCTTGCTTTGATTGGCGGTAGCATTATAAGATGATCTCTCACTAAATTATCAAAGTGTTCTCCCGAGTGCACCGGTTGCCAAGGTTAAATGGTGCCCAGACACCACGTGATGATCGGGTGTGATAAGCTCTCAATCCATCTACTAGGTGCAAGCCAGTTTTGCACAGTAGAATACTCGGTTTAAACTTGCGGAGGCCTAGCATATGCAGATGTGGCCTCGGAACCACGGAGACCGAAAGGTCGGCGTGAATCATATAAGTGAATATGATCAACATAAGATGTTCACCATTGAAAACTACTCCATCTCACGTGATGATGGGTTTATGGTTTTAGTTGATTTGGATCACGTGATCCCTTAGATGACTAGAGATGTCTATCTAAGTGGGAGTTCTTAAATAATATGATTAATTGAACTTAAATTTATCATGAACTTAGTCCTGGTAGTATTTTACAAATTATGTTTGTAAGATCAATAGCTGCGTTGTTGCTTTCATATATTTGTTTTGATATGTTCCTAGAAAATTGTATTTGAAAATGTTAGTAGCAATGATGCGGATTCGATCCAGTGATAAGAGGTTTATCCTCATTGCTACCAGGAAGAATTATGTCCTTAATGCACGCTAGGTAGCAGGACCTAATGCGAGGAAGCGGAATCGCGTTATGAACGTTTAGTTAGCTCAATATCTTGACTACTTGATAGTTTGTGCACCATGCTTTATGGCTTAGAATCGGGACTTCAAAGGCGTTTTGAACGTCATGGACCATATGAGATATTCCGGGAGTTGAAGTTAATATTTCAAGCAAATACAGGATTTAGGAGATGTAGTCTTCCCAACAAGTTCTATGGCTAAAGATGGATGGAGAAATCGCTTGACTAGTGAGCATGTGCTCAGAATCTGGGTATTTCTGGTGCACGCTGAATCAAGTGGAGTTAATCTTCCAGATATGATAGTGATTGACAGAATTCTCTAGTCTACCATCCCCAAGTTAGTAGAACTTCGATGATGAACTATAGTATACGAGGGATGATGAAAATGATTCAGAGTTCTTGATGATGATAAAGAAATCGACGAAAGTAGAAATCAAGAAAGAGCATCAAGTGTTGATGGTTGACAAGACCACTAGTTTCAAGAAAAGGGCAAGAAAGAAAGAAGAACTTCAAGTGAATTGCAATAAACAAGTTGTTCTCAGAAAAACCCCAAATGCTGTTCAAAGCACGAGAACTGGTGCTTACCTTGCAAAGAAATGGTCCTGGAGCGGAACTGCCCCAAATATTGGTGGATAAGAAGGATGGCAAAGTGAAAAAGGGTATATTTGATATACATGTTATTGATGTATGCTACTAGTGTTTATATACCCCTTGATTATTTTGTCTGGTTAGGTTGCTAGGTAGTAACTTCGAAGCAGGAGTTCGCAGAATAAACAGAAAACTAGTTAAGGGTGAAGTGACGATGTGTGTTGAAAGTAGTTTCCAGATTGATGATCATCATCCACTTGCCTCTCCTATACTTCCGGGATTAATGTTGAACCTAAATAAATGTTATTTGGCGTTTCGTTGAGCATGAATATGATTTGATCATATTTATTGCAATACGGTGATTCATTAAGTAAAAAGAATAAACTGTTGTTACTGTTTACATGAATAAAACCTTATGTAGTTACACCAATGAAAGTAGTTCATTGGATCTCGATGTTAGTAATACATATTCATAATATTGAAAACAAAATGCACAAGTTAATGATAGTGCAACTTATTTGTGCACTTTATATTTGAATCATAATTGGTGTAAAGCGCATGAAGAAACTCCATAAAGATGGGATTTTGGAATCCATTGATTATGAATCACTTGATGCTTGCGAACCATGCCTCATGGGCAAGATGACTAAACTCCATTCTCCGAACAATGGAGCCAGCACTGACTTATTGGAAATAATACATACTGATGTATGTGATCAATGAGTGTTAAAGTAAATGGCAGTAACCCGTTATTTCGAACCTTCACAGATGATTTGAGCGAGATATGGGTATATCTACTTGATGAAACATAAATGCAGAAATAGTTGAAAGGAACAAAATTTCAAATTGAAGTGGAAAAATCGCCATGACAAGAAAATAAGGTTTCTACGATCGATCGGAGACAAATATTTGAAGTTCTGAGTTTGGTCTTCAATTAAAACAATATGGAATAGTTTGAAATTCATGCATACAGAACACCATCATGTTATGGTATGTCAAGCGTCATAACCAAGTACTTTATTGGATATGATACAATCTATGATGTTTCTTACTGATTTACCAATATTGTTTTGGGATCATGCATTGAGAACAGCTGCATTCACGTTAAATAGGGAACCATCTAAATCCGTCAGGGCGACACGACATATGAACTGTGGTTTGGTGAAAACAAAGTTATCGTTTCTTAAAAGTTTGAGACTCTGATGCTTATGTGAAAAAGTTTCATCACGATAAACTCGAACCCAAATCGAATCGTCTTCATAGAATACCCAAAGAAATTGTTGGGTACACTTCTATCCAGATCTGAAGAAACAGATATTCGTTGCTTAAAATGGATCCTTTCTAGGAAGAGTTTCTCTCGAAAGAAGTAGGTAGGAGGAAAGTAGAAACTTGATGAGGTAATTGTATACTTCTCCCTTATTGGAAAGTAGTTCATCACGAGATCAATCTGTGACTACTATACCAATTAGTGAGGAGCTTAATGATGATAGTCATGTAACGGCTCAAGTTCACTTACGAACCTAGATGGGTAAACCCGTGAGATATTTTGCAGTGATACAGTAATCCATTACGGAGGTACTGTAACTAGACCATGATGAACCTCTGAACTATGAAGGCGATGATGAGCCAGATTCATGAAAATGGCTTGAGGCCATAGAAATCTGGATATGATCCATGTATGGAACAAAGTGTATGGACTTTGGTGGATTTGCCGATGATCGGCAAACCAAATTGCGAAATAAATGGATCTTCAAGAGGAGGCGGTGATAGATAGTAGTGTTCTATCTACAAAGCTGAACTTGTTGCAAAGGTTTTAACAAAGTTCAAGATATTGACTACAATGAGTTTTTCTCATTTTATGCTGATGCTTAAATCATCACGAATCATATTAGCAATTGCCACATTTATACAGAAATTTGGCAAATGGATATAAAACTGCACATTCTGAATGGGTTATGGAAGAAGAGTTGTATATGATGCAACGGAAAGGTTTTCTCGATCCAAAGGGACTAACAAAGTATGCAAGCTCGCGATCCATCTATGGACTGGTCTGAGCATCTACGGAGTTGGAATATACGCTTTGATAAGTTGATCAAAGCATATAGTTTTATCTGAGACTTACGATTGAAGCTTTGTATTTACTAAAAGTGAGGTGGGAGCACTACATTTAGATAAGTATATGAGTGACATATTGTAGATCGGAAATAATGTAGAATTGATACTGCAAAGCATAAAGGAGTGTTTGAAAGGAGTTTTCAAAAGAAAGACCTACGAGTGAAGCTGCTTACATAATGAGCATCAGGATCTATAGAGATAGATCAAGGCAACGATAAGTTTTTCAATGAGTTACATACCTTGTTAAGATTTTGAAGTAGTTCAAAATAGAACGATCAAAGAAGGAGTTCTTACTGTGTTACAAGGTGTAGAAATTAGGTGAGACTCAAAACCCGACCATGCGAAGATAGAAAGAATGAAAGTCATTCCCTATGCCTTGCCATAGGTTCTATAAAATGTGCCATGCTGTTTACCAAATCTATTATATACCCTTACCCAGGTTTGTAAGGTACAATAGTGATCTAGGAGTGAATCACTAGACAGCGATCAAAAGTATCCTTAGTGGAATGAGGATATGTTTCTCGATTATGGAAGTGACAAAAGAGTTAATGCGTATAAAGGGTTCAATCGGTACAAGTTTTGACACCAATCTGGATGACTCTAAGTCTTGATCTAGATACATATTGAAAGTGGGAACAATTAGCTAGAGTAGCTTAAATGTGAGCATTATGTAGACATAGAAAATTTGCAAAATACATACGGACTCTGCGAATGCTGAAAGATCCGTTGACTAGACTTCTCTCTGACATTTGATCATACCTTAGTACTCTGGTGTTAATCACATAGCGATGTGAACTAGATTATTGACTCTATTAAACCCTTTGGGTTGTTGGTCACATGATGTGAACTATGAGTGTTAATCATATCATGATGTGAATTATTGATGTTCAATCACATGGCGATGTGAACTAGATTATTGACTCTAGTGAAGTGGGAGGCTGAAGGAAATATGCCTAGGGCAATAATAAAGTTATTATTTATTTCCTTATTTCATGATAAATGTCTATTATTCATGCTAGAATTGTATTAACGGAAACATAATGCATGTATGAATATATAGACAAACAGAGTGTCACTAGTATGCCTCTATTGACTAGCTTGTTAATCAAAGATGGTTATGTTTCTAACCATGAACAAAAGGTTGTTATTTGATTAAGGTCACATCATTAGTTGAATGATCTGATTGACGCAGACCCATTCCATTAACAGCTTAGCACGATCGTTTAGTATGTTGCTCTGCTTTTATCCATGACTTATACATATTCCTATAACTATGAGATTATACAACTCCGTTTACGGAGGAACACTTTGGGTGCTACCAAGCGTCTAGCATAATTGGGTGATTATAAAGGTGTACTCTGGTGTCTCCAAAGGCAGATGTTGGGTTGGCGTATTTGAGATTAGGTTTTGTCACTCGGATTGTCGGAGAGGTATCTCTGAGCCCTCTCGATGTACATGCATCATTACCTTGCAAGCATTACAACTAATGAGTTAGCTGTGAGATGATGTATTCTGAGCGAGTAAAGAGACTTGCGATATGCGAGATTGAACTAGGTATTGGATAAACAAGCGATGAATCTCGGGCGAGTAACATACCGATGACAAAGAGACAACGTATATGTTGTTATGCGGATCTGACCGATAAAGATCTTAAATAGAATATGTAGGAACCAATATGGGCATCAGGTCCCGCTATTGGTTATTGACGCGGAATAGTGTCTCGGTCATGTCTACATTGTTCTCGGAACCGTAAGATCCATAGCAAGGTTTGATGGCAGTTATATTATGAGTTTATGAGTTTTGATGTACGAAGAGGAGTTGGAGTCCGGATGAGATCGGGGACATGGCGAGTCTCGAAATGGTGAGGCGTAAAGATCGATATATTGGATGACTATATTCGGACCGGAAGGTTCCAAAGTTTCGAGGTATTTTTGGTGCAGGAGTTCACGGAACGAGGAGTATATGGGCCTTATTGGGCCATACAGGAAAGAGAAAAGGGCCAAAAGGGTGGCTGCCTCCCTCTAGTCCAGACTAGGACGGGAAGCCCCTCCCTTCTCTCTCCCTCTTTCCTTCTCTCTTCCTAGTTGGACAAGGAAGGGAATCCTACTCCAATGGACTGAGAGAATCCTCCCCTGAACATAGCCCTGAAGGGCAGCGGAACCCTCCCCCTCCTCCTTTATGCTCTGAGGGCAGGGGCACCCAGGAAAGACACAAGTTTGATCTGGATCGTTCCTTGGCCGGTAATGCGTGCCCCTCCTCCATATTCCACCTCGGTCATATGTCCCATGAAGCTAAAGCCGAAGCCTGCCCGATGAAACATCAAAGATCGTCCTGCATGTCCGTGCTGGTGACAACTCTCCTCGACCTTTCGGCTGGATGGAATCTGAGGCGTCATCGAGCTGTCGTGTCGTCGAGAACTTCCAGAGGCAGATGTGGCCGCGGTCGGTTCGGATCGAGGAGGAAACGTGCGACTACTTCCCTCGTTGTGATCGCTTCGCTTCCGGATCTCAAAGTACGTAGACAACACTCTCCCCTCTCGTTACTGCCATCTACCGCGTTGCGTGCGTGTCGTAGGAAAATTTTAAAATTACTCGTTCCCCACAGTTCGGGATACTAGGTACCCTACTTTTAGTACAAGCAGAGAACCCCGAACTGGGCCATACATGGTGCCAAGCGCTGTTGGGCCCAGGCTGGGAGCAGAACGGGCACAGCGGCTGAGTCCATCCAAATCGACTCCGTATCCACACGCCCTCCGTAATAGCCGCGTCAGCGGCGTCGTGGGAAGATCGTGGCGATTCTTTAATCGGGGAAAAGCGTAGTTCGCCTCTCCTTTATAGCGGAGAAGCAGGGCGTTCCCCACCTTCGCCACTTCGGTTTCTTCCTCGAGCTCCGCCGCTCCCTCCGCTTCCCAAGCCAAAGAGCAGCTCCGCCGCCCGTCGCCGCCGTCCCGCCGTCGCCGCCAACCTTCTCCACCGCTTCCACCATGGCTCGAAGACGGGAAAAGCGTGAAATCGGCGAGCGCTGCGGCTTGGTGCACTGAAAACAGCGCTTTTCTCCCGAGCTCACCAGGCGCTGCTGGAGAGTTCTATCTCTTCAGTCGGCGGAGGCAGCGCGCCACGCCTTGCGTACTCTCCGCGAAGCTTCTACTTGAAAAAGTGTCCCGAGGATACTATTTCTTCCCCTGTTCTTCTATTGTGAGCTCTTTGCCCTTTTCCAATTTCTTCTGATATCATAAACATCTCTGGGCTCCACCTTCTTGACTTCACCCCCAACGCGTTACGACAATGGCGGTTTCGCTGCATCTTTGAAACTTCGTCGAGTCAACAACGTTGCTCTTTTCCGCCACTATTTCATTCCCGGTGAAAGAGAACCCTTGTGAGGTCTCACGGATCTCAAGGTCGGCAAGAAGGAGGTGTATCTGGAGGGAGCTCCGCGGCAAATGGGGCGAGTGGAGGGCTGAATCTTTTGGATCGTTACGAGATCGCAGCCTTCACTAGTTCTTGAACTTCGACTAGTCTGCTGGCGGCTGGGCGCTTCATCGCGGGTACAACTGGTCGCCACCACGAATCCCTGGCTCCAGTCTTGCGGGCTCAGTAGGGCGTTTGCGGTTTTCATTGTCGTCGCCCCCTCTGCGGGAGAGGAGGAAGCCCACGGCTGTTTGGCGGCTGGCGGATATCATGAGGCTGCGTCCGGGCCTCAACTTCAACTTCCGGTTCGGAGCTTGGGATGCTCAAGGCTGTTCAAGCATGGCGCCAACCATCCGGGTGGTTCGGGCTGCGCGATCATCCCATGCGCAACTCGGCGTGATCGCATCGATGGGTGATGCGGTCACTTCGCGGATTATCAACTGGATGGACCCGCCGACAACGTCATGCGGCAATTCTTCGACAACAGCGGAGGTAGCGGTCCGTCTTGACGAAGCGAGAGGCTCCTCACCAGCGACACCACCGACGGCGAAATCTTGTATTGTTACCACCGGGCCGAGGCGTTGGCATTGCCGCGTGGCGGTTGGGTTCACGTTGGAGGGCGGAGAGGCGGCAACCTTGCCGGCCGGGAGGACTTATGGCGGGGTGGCTGGCGAGGAAGAGCCCGCCGAGCAGCGAACTTTCGAAGGCGCAAGTATTAACCATCTTCAAGCAGCTTGCGCGGCAGACTCTCAGCGCAGCCCCATTTCGGCCGAGGCGCCTCCGCAAAGACTAAAGGGCCAGCCCAGGCTGACAAGCGCAACACCGCGAGACCACGCTCTACCGCGAGCAGCACGTTGCCCTTGGGGGCGTCTCATGCCGCCCGGCAGCGGAGGCGGATCTTCTCGAGCCCTTCTCGACCACCGCAGCTCCATCCAAGCGTCCAAGGAGCCCTCCTCGCCTCGTCGCCTTGAGAGGTGCGGTTCGACCTCTCAGCGCGAGCTCCGATGAGAGGAAGAAGAAGAGGAGGTAAGACTTCTTCTTCGCATGCTTGTGTTTCTTTGACTCTTGTAGTTTCTTGTCGTTATCTTTTTGCTTCCCTCGAACCTCGTTCCATTTCAGGACTCGGCGAGAGAGGCGGCGAAGGGCCAAGGTCCGTGGTGCGTCGCCGAGGGGCGATCTGCTGTGATGGCGGAGGATCGTCCGAGAACTTTAGCGGACCCGATACCATCTCCTCGAGCATCCCCGGCCTGGCCCCAGCGTAAGTGTTTGGTTCACTTCTGTTCTGAAGCGCATAGATTACTCTTTGCTGACATCTTGATTGTTGATTTATTGTGTAGGAAGAACAGGCCCATCGGGAGCAAGGAGCGCCCGGTCTTTATGCCTTACATTCGCCGCCAAGGCGACTCCCGACAAGGGCACTCCCGCAAGGAGAGGTCCCAGGGGCGGAACCAGTGAGCCTTCGGTGGAGAGGCCCATGGTCACGAGAGCCTTTGAGTAACCCTTCTTGTCGGAAATCTTCCCTTGGGTTCTTCTTCTGATCTTCTTTTTGGATCTTTGCTTGACTTTTCTTCCTCTTCATATTGGATCCTGCGCCAAGGCCCAGAAGCGCTAAAACCGCCGACCCCTCGCCAGCGCAGCACCGAGCTCGAAGAGCCCCAGCCCGGCGCCTACTTGAAAGGCAGCGGTGTTCTCATCCATCTTCCACAGGCGTCGACTCCGGGGCACGATGAGGAAGTCTTTTGTGGAGAAGATTTTCGCCTCCATGGTGTCGATGGTTGGCGCTGGCGGCAACAGCGGCGAGTCCGAGGAAGCGCTTTCCGGAAGCTGGTGTCACTCTACCGCACCCGCCGCGACTGGAGTCGAGCGCTTGTCGCATGGCGAAATTGACATAGAAGCATCGCGGAGGAGCTCTAGAACCGCGGGGAGCCCTCGGTCCATTGCTGAGAGAAGGCGCGCGGCTTCGTCGAGCGAAAGGCGTTCATCCTTGAAAGGCTGAAGCGAAAAAGAGCTTCGCTTGTTGAGAGCTATCGAGCGAAGGTGGTGGCCTTGAAAAGGTTATGGACAGCCACGAGGAGGATCACTGCGGGAACAATCACTTGGTGGGGCGCTCAAGGCGAAGGATCTTGCATTCTTTGAGGCCGCCAGAAGGTGGAAGCGAAGGTGGCGCAGTGGAGGCTGACATGAAAGGAAGAATGAGGAGCTTGCGCACTCCGGTATGACGTGAGAAGGATGCCCTTGCCCATGGCGATCTGCAGTTCAACTTGCCGACAAGATCAAGGAACGAGCGCCTCAAGGACTCAAGCTGATGCGAATGGTAGCCCACAACGATAGAGGCGCTAGATGGGCGTAAGAAGCGAGAGGATGACTTGAAGAAATAGATCAGCGACGAGGCTGGCAGCAGGGCAGCAAGGACTCAAAACACCTTCAAGGCTACGGTGGAGCTCACGGATGGAGGGCCTCGTCAACATCGCTGCAACCATCGACGAGGTGGCGGAGCCCCGGACTTGGCGGGCCGGGTACTCAGCGATAAAACCTCCAGCCCAGCGTAAACACTCTTTCTTCTTCAGGTGTGGTGGCGGCCTCAAACTCCGGGAAAGGATCCCAAAGAAAATTGGCGGACGAGTCGCTGGCAAATCTGCGCCAAGGTCTTGGAGAAGGTGTTGGTGAATGCTCTTCCGCAATCCGGCCTCGACCTCACCGCGTCCTCAAGAAGGCGCGGTGAGCATGATCTCGAAGAGCTCAAAGCCATTATCGCACCCATTGTGAACAAGTGAATGAAGTCGGGGAGGATCGGCCAGCGGTGCGTGGATTAGGCCACCTTCTTCTCCTTCCTTGTCGCTATTTAAGTTATGAGAACAATTTAATCGATTTTGCCCAAGTTACTTTTCTAATATAACTTTATTAAGGCAATGCTTGCTATGCTATCTCCTTTACTTGATTCCTTTCTTTGTATGTTTTTACCCTCGCTTTTAGGGAACTTGCCGGCATGGGCACGTTTCTTATAAGTGTTGAGTCAGAATTTCGTGCTTTCTAAGCGGTCTGCTCCGGCAAGAAACCGCATGACTAGTTCTGCAACAAGTTGTTGGCGGGCTGAAACAAAGTAAGGGCATAACTAGCTGAGGAGGTTCCTCCAGCTGGAGTTTCCATACAAAAACAGTCGTTCAAGGAGATAACTTAAAATTTTAAAACTGATCATGCTCAAACTTTGGCAACAAGCTTTACGTGAATACGTGTCCATGAGGCTATACTTCTTTGAGCGGCGCCGGTCCACCTTTATCCTCCCCCATGAACTTGTGGTAAAGGAACTTTCTTTTGAGAACAAAGAAAGAAGAAAATAATGATTTGGAGCCTTAAGGCTCGTTATTGCTGGGGTGAGTGCTGCACAAAGTGTCGGATAAAGCATCTGAAGAAAAGAATGCATGAAATTTGACAAGGTGTGCGAAAGCACATGAACTTTATTTATGCAGGATGCTTTTGGCTTTGTCAAAGGTTACATGCTGCGGCTGACAGGCTTGTACAAAAAGTGGTTGTGAGCGGATTCAACAACCATATGGGTAAAACTTACAAGATGCTCTATATTCGAGGAATTGCTCACGGAAGCCATCTTTGGTCTCAAGGCGGATGGCCTTGGGCCTAGTAACTTCGCTTTACGATAAGGCCTTCCCACTTTAAGCGTCAACTTGTTGGAATTCTTGGCGGATTAGCGTGCGAAGATCAAGTCGCCTTCCTCGAAGCTTGGCATGCTTTGCGGCTATGGTGGCGGCGTAAAAGCTTGCTGGTAGCGAGCAGCTCATCTGACCTGAAGGCGATCTTCCGAGAAGCGTAGCGTCATCTTACCGCAGCTGCTCTTGATCAACTCATCATAAGCGAGCACTCGGTGATCCGTATCTGATTCCGTGGGGAGAAGCGCTTCGCTCCATAGACTAGAGCAAAAATTATGCGGCGGTGGCTCGATTTGGTGTCGTCTTGATCGACCAAGAACCAGCGGCACTCCTCGATCAATTTCTTCCGCACTTATGCTGCACAGAAAGTTACGGTCTTGAGCCTTGCTGACGCCAGCGTTCGCCCTCTTGTGGCCGTTCTTCTCGGGTGAGCAACGAGCGAAAGATCTTGGCGCCAAGATCTTGGGCGTACTGCATGAAGGTGCGGCTTGTGAATTGTGTGCCATTGTGGTGATGATCTGTAGGGACTCGAAGCGGCAAACAATTGACTGAAGAACGGCTAGCATTGTGTTGTCACCTTCCTCCACTTCCACTTGAGCCACTTTGTGCACTTATCGATTACAGCGTACAAGTACTCAAACAACTTCCAGGAAAAAGGGCCGAGGATGTCGATCCCAGACCGAAAATGGCGAGGATAAAGGGATTGTTTGGAGAGCTTGAGCTAGTTGATGTATCTGCTTGAGTGGGCAGCACGCTTCACACTTGGTTACTAGTGCGGTTGCATCACAGGGGCTGTCGGCGGAAGAAACCTTGCGGAAGCTTTAACAAGTGCTCTTCTGCGCCAATGTGGTGACCACATATGCCTCCATGTATCTCGCCAACAGCTCTGTCCATCTTCCGGAAATGCACTTCAATTTCCTCCGTTGAATCTTGTTACGCGCGTTATGCTGACAAACTGTACATATGATTGTCGGACTACTCTCTCCCTTCTTCTTGCTCTTGAGCTCTCTCTGTTTGAAGGAAATGGGCGATCTGCTGTGCCCATGCGGAGCTTGTGGCTCAACGACAAGGACTAAAGATGCAAATGCTGCTGCGGGAACATACCTTCCACGGCAAAATACGTGATTCAGTAGGGGCGTGATGCTCCCGGCAAGCGTCATCGGGACACAGCTTGTCGGGGCGTCTGCTTGAGAAACAAACCCTAGGGCCAGACGAGCGCTCCTCCAGCACTCTTTATGTTGATCTTGGGGACCTTCTTGTGGCGGCCGGGGAGCTCGTCGGAAAGTAGTCGCCGATAACCAACTTCCTCTTCTTGCTCATCCGATTGATGGTGTTACAGATGGTTGATTTAAGCTTGAGCACAAAAATTCCTGGTTCCATAGGTAACTTGAGTGCGGCGCACTTGAGAACCCGTCTGCAATGTCGTTCGAGTTCTTGGAATGTGTTCCATCTGTAGGCCATCAAAATGTTCTTCTAAGCCTCCCTTCATCAATGTAGGCTTCCATCAGAGACTTCGATAATCTTTGTTTACTTGACGGACGACAAGCTGCGAGTCACCACGACAATAAGCTTCTTGATCCCAAGGTCATGGCGATCTGAGTCGGCAAGCAAGCCTTCATACTCGCGGTATTGTTTGTTGCTTGCTCCTTGGGAAAGTGCATCGGACCCACATTGCTTGAGGTGCTCTCCGGTGGGTCGACAAGTAGTATGCCCTTTTGGCGCCTTGGCGAAGGCACCATCAAAGTACATGATCCATTCTTTGCTCGCTTCATTGCGGGGATGCTCGTCTCCGGAGTTTCTTCGTCGGTGTTGGCGTCCATTCTGCTATGAATTCTGCAATGCTCGGCTCAGATAGTTGAGTTACTCTCAAAGTTGAGGCCAAAGCGACAATTCGGTGCCCTCGACAATCCGCACTGCTATTCGGATTTTTGATATCCTCTTCAGCGGAAGCGGTGACAAGCTTGATCTCATGTGCTTGAAAGTAATGGCTTCCTCGAGGCCATGAAGGCGAAAGCAACCGCACTCGGTACCTTGATCTAGCCCTGCTGAAGAGGCCGACAAAATACACTGGCGCTGCACCATCTTCTTTTGTTTCTCTTCACATGGCTGCCACGAGATCCTTGTCGGGACGGGCTTGTCGGGAAGCCCCCACTTGTCATTTGGACTCAAAGCTTGCCATGGTCGCTGGCTCATCATCCGCCTCCCTCTCCGCTACTAACGCCTAACCACTTGATTGGTTGCATGGGTATGGCAACAACTTCTCTTGTGGCTTAGGTGCGACAAGTATTGAGTGGAGGACAAATATTCTTCAAGTCTTGCAGTAACCTCGCTTAGGTCCATTTCATTGGACCTCCTTTTCAAATTTTGAAAGCAGCGAGCGCGTTCGATGACTTTTAGGCTGAATTTCTGAGAGCGACAACGCAGCCGGCAAGCCTTAGCACATCCTTGGCGGCTTGGTGCCGATCTCCTCAATGGCCTTGATCTTGTCGGGTTGGCTTAATCCCCCTGCAGAGACACAAAGAACCGAAGCTTGCGGAAGGAACTCAAACCACGCTTCGGTTCAACTTGAGATTGATCTTGCCTGATTTGTGGTTTAGTCTAAATCTTAGATCAACGTTTCTCTGTCCTTGCTCTTGACCACTATGTCATCCATGTAAGCTTCTACATTCACTGCAACTGTGGCTCAAAAGCATGGTGACTACTCTTGCAAATGTTGAACCAGCATTCTTTAGTCGAAGGCATCCGGAAGTACAAGCGTCGTGCCACATGGAGTAATGAATGCGGTTTTCTCTTCATCCTCTTCGCCATGAAGATCGATGATATCACGAATATGCATCAAGGAATGGCGATCACATCATGCCATGGAGTGACAATCTGGTCAATGCGCGGCAAGGGAAATGGATCCTTGGGACAAGCTTTATTAACATCGATGAAGTCAATACAAAGCCTCCACTTCCGTTAAACTTTGCGCATGACTCTGGTTAGCTAACCACGTTGGATGGGTACTCCTCGGACCAGGCACTGCTACTTCCAATTTCTTGATCTCTTGCAATGAACTCTTGATGTTCCACGGCTTCTGACTCTCCTTGTGGGCCGTGCGTGAGCGGGGCAACGAGTGGTGCTCAATACTTTCCAGGAACAGGGGATGGATGGTTAACATGCAAACATTCACCCGCGGGAAAACAGCAGCCAGCGCTTTCCTATTTAGGGTCAAGCGTGCTTGATGGTGAAGAGTACCACCCGTTACCGTCCTCATAATGACCACTTTCTTGGTCTCTGGTGAAGCTGTCTTTGCCTTCTTGCACTTGCCGTGAGCTCGATGGTGCGTCCTCGGCGGTAGCGCAGCACTCAAGAGGTGCACTTGCGAGTGGCATCGAGCTCTCTTGCGGTTGGTCTTCTTCTTCCCCGGGGAGCTTGGTGACAAGTGGTTTGCGTTCTTTGTGGCTGCGCTTCGGTAGATCTTGTCGGTGCAGAGATAAGGGCATCTTTCTTGTCGCCATGGACAGAAATGACACTTATCGGACCGGGCATCTTGAAACACGTTATGGCGTAATGAGAGGCTGCCATGAACTTGGCGGCGGGCGACAAGTATCACTGTATGGCAATGGGAAATCAGGGGCGTCAAGAGTGACCTTCGGTCCACAGTTCAGCTCGGCCAAAATGTTCTTCGGTGATCTTCCCCTTGACTTGCTCCTTCCGGGTTGATTCCTTGAAAGTGCGGTCTCTTGAGCATTGTCGGGGATCTGGAGCATCGAGTACCGCTGAGGAGATCAGATTCGAGGCCTCCTGCCGCGATCAACCAGCATCTTTGTGACCTTGAGGTTGCGGATGGTTGGTGAAACCAACATCGGCAAGCACCGACCCCGCGATTATGCGATCGGGGTGATCCTCAACATCAAAGCGATGGGCGTGTTGGACCACTTGAGCTTGCGCAACTCAGCAGACGGTTCTACTGCATTTACTTCCCGCTGCTTGTTTGAGTTGGCGGTCACGAGGTATCTGAAGGGCCGCCATCGGCGCCTGAAACCTCCGTTGCCTTACGAAACTCCTTCTCGTCGGCCTCATCCTCATCCATCTCTTCATCTTCGTCCTCATCTTCATCCTTATCGGCAGCCACGGGGAGGCCCTATCGCCTTGCCGGCTGCCCAGCCTTCCTTGGCCCTCCCAGGCGGGGCCTTCTTGCGGATCCTCCACCACCTTCTGGGCCTTCTCCTTGTCATGGCGGCTGTTTTCCCGGCTGCAGTTCTCGAGCTGCTCAACCTTCTTGCGAGGCACGGAGGTCATGGCTTTGGTGCGGTGGATCTTGCAGTGCCTTGCGTTCGTCACGCGCGTGGCCACCACAGCCTCGCCGGAGTCACCAGCTTTGGCCTTCTCGGTGCCACCTCCGTTCGGGACTGCTTTCGACCACTAGCACATCCTTGGCTTTCCTCTTTTGTTATTAGCCTCCGGTTCTTCTTTCTTGGGGGCAGCATCCTCATGGGATCATACGCTCCTGCGTTCTCTCCGGGGATTCCTCCCTCCTCGACCGTGCACATTTGTCCGCGGAGCATATAGCTTTGACATCTCTGATTTACACCGCCATCTCCTCCCTCATCCTGCGATTCCTTGCGTTCGATGGGCAGCGATAACTTCTGGCGGGTGGGCGTCAGGGATATTGCGCGCATGGCTGAATCTTTGTATGTACGCGGGGTTCTCCTTCTTTACGGTAGATGAAGATCGCTCTCCACGCCATGGGGTTTGTGGCGCCCGTGAAAGCGCCAAACAAAGCGATGGCACAGTCCGCCCGAAGGAATATAGTTGTCCGGCAAGTGCAGCCAAGATCGGCGTTGGGCTTAGTACCCATTGAAGTAGTTAGCGAGGATCTTCGTCCCCGGCACCTGCACCGCGATGGTGTAGGTATTTGAGAAACTCCGATGGATGTATCCTACCATCATTACTTCTAAAATACGTCTGGTTTGAATTCTTGTCTTTGGGCCACTTGACTGCCGCAGCTCACGGGTGAGCGGGGCAACCTGTCGGCAAGTCGCTGGTTCCCTGGCGCATGCATATCAGCGATGGGCCCGGTAGCTGGTCTGATGACGCCAGCGCTTCTCTTGGCGCTGATGCAATCTGGCGTCTTCGTGTCGTTGTTCTTGAGAACTTGGCGTTGATCGTGACTCATGGGTCGACGGCAGCGGTGGAAGTCGGTGTCGAGGTTGGCCCGGTCGGCGATCTTGGCCGGGGGACTGCATGGTGGTGGCACCCCAATGGTCTTGTCGGCGTCGGCTTGCGCTGGCGTCTTGCCGAAACTTCGATGTGCTCCGGTTGCGGGGCTTGTCGCCGTTAAATGCGATGAAATTTCGTGGCCCTCGATCGTCGATCTTATGCGGTGCTGGAGGTAGTCTAGCAATTTGGGCTCGGGCGGTAACTTCCTCTGAGAATCTGGGTGGCGGTGGCGAGCAGCGAGGCGGGATATGCTCAAACTTCTAGCGGTGTTAGAAGGGCAACATCTCGTCGAGCGGCCGTCTTTAGCGCTCGTGCGAGCGTTATAGCGCATGTTGGCCTTGAGTGTCGCGACCCACCAGCGGCCTTGCTCCAGCAGTCTGGGTGCTAGGAGCACCATGGCGTTGCCGATCTTGCACCCACAGGAAGTGCGGTGTATCTCTGACGCGAAGCTTGCGGGCCTTGTCCTTGACCGTGATGACGTAAGAGTCCCCGTCGGCGCCAGCTCCTCCGCGGCATCCACCCACCGCCCGTTTGCTCCGGTGGCGGTGGTTGATGTGGCCGGAGCAGCCACCTCGAAGCCTTCTTCTTGGTGGCATGTCGATGAATGTGGATGTAAGCGGCGCGAGCCTCGGATCGAGTTAGCGCAACCTCGACGCCCCTACTGGCCAAAGATGTCGTGAAGCGAACACCTATAGGGCAGGGCCTTTTGGTCGGCAAGGGGCGGAGAGTGCCGCGAAAAGAGCGATCGGTAATCGCGAGGATTTTACCAACCGGAGCTCTCCGAGATAAAACTCTCTGCTGCTTTGTGTTTATATTCATTCTTGCTGAGAGCGTGGGTGTGTTGTAGTTTGAATGGGTGAACCCTTCTCGTAACATGGGCCTCCTTTTTATAGGCTAAAGGGTCACCGCAATTATACTTGAAGAGGGGTAAAAGTAAAAAGAGGTTGGTGCAACCGCTATCATGATCCCCCTACTACTTTCGTGGCAGGGACAAGGCATTTACCGTCCGGTCACAACTAATGCAGGAAGCGACCGTTAGGCGCCACCGTCGCCACGATGGCCTCCTCAATCATCTCCACTTGCCACCTCGCTCCAGCAGCTGCAGCTACTGCCCACGTACGAGAGCGATCCTGGCGACATGTCGTCGGGCCTTGGCTGGAGCATGGTAGCAGTGGTAACCGCGCGGCATGCGCCTGCGCCGTCTTTGTCTTGTCGCACCCGCAAACTTGCATTCGCGGAGTCTTGCCGAGTGCCGTCATCGTAAGTTTCTTTGAATGCCTTAGTTGGCTTCCGGCAAGCTCCTCTTGCCGGGTCTTCGGCAAGCTCCTCTTCTGAGCTCTGTCTTCTCGATTAAACACTTTGTTCTTGAATGGCAGTAATAGGAATAGCGAAGGATCTTGGCGGGCCTTGGCAAGCCACCCATGAGACGGCTGCGACTGCCGTGCACAAGTTAGATACTAAGTACCCTACTTTAGTACTGGTCGGTATATGACGGTGGTATTGCAGTATTCTCAGCGAGTTGTAAGTAGATAGCTTTGTTGGATGGTATAGAGGAGGAACATAGTCGGTCTAAGTGTTGTGTAATTCAATGGGCATAAGTAGCTTCTTGGATTAAAATCGTTTTGTCATGGACCTTTTAACTTGATCCCGGGTCTCTGATCAGGGGTTTGTCGAATACCCACTCGGTTATACAAACCGGGGTATGGTGGACAGTAGGGATCATAAGTGCTTGAGCAGACAAGTACCCAACTAGTTATGTTATATTACATGGATAGAAACATCTTCAGAGAATAGTTCCGTTAGGGTTCCTTTCCTGGAAATGCGTCTGACGATGCATTGAACTGCGAATGATGGCGCCAGATAGAAGACTTCACGAGGTTTATGTTGTAATAAACAAATATATCTTTTGTTCTGATCAGATATTCTCTTAAGGAAACTAGCTTCGGCTTCACGATGAGGTACACATTAATTTGAACGGCGGTAACAATGTGAAGGTGCTCCCCTTATGCCCTAGCCGAGATTAGCAGGAGCGTGGGGCATAAACACAAGCCAAGCAACCCACTTGTACATCTTAAGTCATATCGATGCATATAATGGTGAAGAAAAGGCACATATGGAAGAAATGCATATGTGATGGGCGAAAACTGTTTAGAGTATTTATTTTTTGGCTTTATTATAGGAAGCCCCGGTGTGCTTACACATAGTGTGGTGGAGTGATCGGAAGTCCGTCTTTGTATTAAATACTTTGTGTGAAGAGGAAAGAAGTCGGGAAAGGAGAAGGGATGGAGCATAAATAAAGGGAGGGTAAGGAGACGAACATTGAGTTCGGCATTAGGAGTAGAATCTCGAGATGCGGCGCGTTCCATGGGTTCGGCTTGAGCATTATGGATGCATTACGTAAGCGGTACGCTCCGGTGAAACTTCGATGACAAAGGACCTTCCATGAGTTTGAGCTTGTACTTCTTCTTCTCCGGTAGGCGTAGAACTAGTTTACCAATATTGTAAGTTTTACCGATACATCTACCTTTGGTATCGTCAAGCCTGTTGATAGAATGTGGAAGCGAGCTTTTTGGGTCGCATTCCTCCTCCATGGCATCAAGTTATCTGCCGATCTAGCTTCGGCTTCCTTCTCTTAGTACATGTGTATGCGTGGCGAATCATGTATTATGTGTGAGTAATCTTGCGTGCCGTACCTAAAATGGTGTATATCTAGTGGTGCAATTAGTGGTCCCAGCCCGGTGTCTGGTCGAGCTCCTGGACAGTGTATCTAACTACATCGAAAGATTGGACTAATGCGGGTTTGATGCGCTCATGATGAGACCGTTTGCCCGTTCGACCTGGCCGTTTGTTTTGGGATGGTGAAGGCAGGCGTAGTCGAGCTTAATGCCATTTGCCTCCCAAGTTTTGCCTCATGTTGTGAAATTGGAGCCATTATCAATGATGATGATCTTGTGGAGGCGACGCCCGTATCGGTGTCACGACCCGGATAAAGTCTATGACTGGTCCGGATTCGGCCGTTTTGACTGGTTTGGCTTCTATCCATTTGGTGAACTTGTCCACCATGACCAATAAGTATTTTTTCTTATGGCTTCCCTTTAGAGGTCCGACCATATCAACCCCGACGTGAATGGCCAGTTATGAGTATTGTTTGGAAGCGGTGAGGGCATATAGAACTGATTGGCGAAGAGGCGACAGCAGACGGCGATGTTGGACAAGGTCCTGTCGTCTGCTTTCGGCCGTCGGCAATAGAAACTGTCTGAGCCTTGGCGACTAGTGCGAGCCGCGGCGTGGTGCCCAGTCCGGCATGGATTTCAGCCAAGAGATGCCGCCCTTCCTCCTCGGAGATGCATCTTTGGAGCACTCGGTGGCACTTTCTTGTAGAGTTCCCCTTCGTGGTCTTTGTAGCTTTAGAAACGCCGGACAATGCAAGCGTGCTTCGTTTGGTCTTCAGGGGAGCTCCTATCTATTTAGGTAGGCGAAAGGCTCGATCCATGGGCGACTATGGCCATGTTTTGTGGGCGAAGATGTTATTTGGTGGCGAGCCTCCGATTATGTCTGATGGTTTGGGATGCAGGGGTGTGTTCGGATCCGTGCTAGTATTGCGGACTCCTTCCCATACTACGAATGGCGAACAACCTTTCGAGAAATATGTTGGGTGGGGCAGGGGTCACGTTTAAGCGCCGTCTGGCGAAGCGTCGGCCGCGTGATTGTTTCTTGAGCCACATGGTGGAATTCAGGCCCTAACGGGCTGACATTTTGAGGCGGCATTACGGTGAGACGCCATTTTCGGATCCTTGGCATCAAAGTCTCCGTTTATTTGTGATATTGCAAGCTTGATCCCCCTTTTCCAACGTTGAATGCCCATAGGACATCCGAAGGCATGCAATAGAGCCTCATATTGTTTGCATTGTTGGAATCTGTATATAATATTTGGAGGACACTCTTTGGACCGTGTCTCGATGGAGACGTCGGACTACCTGCTCCCAATTGGCCCAGCATTTTGGAGCCGTCGAAATGCATGATCGAATTGGAATACGTGCCATACTCTTTAGGGTGTTAAACCATCCATTCGGCGACAAAGTCAACCCGATACTGCGACTTGATGGCCGCCGTGGTTTGTATATTATGTCGAAACGGAGCTCGATAGCCCATTTAAATCCGGCCCGTGGCGTCGTGGTTGTTATTATGTCATTGAGTGGTACTTGAGCGCGTAATCGAACACTCTTGAAAGTAGTGCCATAACCGGGATGCCATGAAGACGTATGCTATTTTGATAGTGTGGGTATCGGGATTTGCATGGGGTGAGGATGTGGATACGTAATAAACCCGGATTTTGGGTAATTTGTATCCGTCCACCTCTCAATCGACGGCGAGCACTGCGCTTACAACTTGATGTCTTTGCGACTATGTATAGTAGCATGGGCTCACCGATATTTGGCTATTAGGACTAGATTACTAGCCAGTAAGGTCTTTATTTCGCCAGTCGGTAGTGCTGCATCAAATCCTGTGAAGTGTTGATCACGCCGAAGAAAGGATGAAAGGTAATGCCTTTTCTCTAACACGGAGATAAAAGCGGCTCAATGACCCGCATCGCTAGTTCGGATGTGCTTGATCTCATTGGTATATCAAGCTGCGATAAACTCGGATTTTGCGGTTAACTAAATTCTTCTATTGGAAACAATGAAGCCCGGCAGTTCCCCTAAGGGGCGCCAGCGCATTTTCAGTTCAACTTGATGTCGTATGTCGGAGGTTATCGAATGTAAGCCTCAAGTCATCTATTAGGGGTTTGGCGTGTCTTGTTTTATGACCACGTCGTCCACATCCTCACCTCCATGTTTTGTCTATTTGTTTTCCAGGCATGTTTGAATCATGCGTTGATAGGTTGCCGACATTCTTAAGCCGAAAGGCATAGTGTTGAAGCAAAAGGGCCATATGGCATTATGAAAGCTGGTGTAGCTTGGTGGACTCAGCCATCTTTATTTGGTGGTATCGGTGTCGTCAGAAAACACAACAGTGTGTCCAGCTATGGCATCGATAATTTGATCGTCTGAGGGAGAGAAAGGATCCTTGGGGCAAGCCTTGTTGAGGTCTTTGAAGTCGGCGCATAGCGCGAGGATTTGTCCTTCTTTGGTACCATTACCAAATTTGTCAATAATCCGGATGTTTGATATCTATGATGAATCCAGCCTCAAGTATTGTCTAGTTCTTCCCCATTGCTTGTCGTTTGGGTTCGAAAATCGCCTTAGGGTCTGTTTGACGGTTTGTATCCTTTAGTATGTTAAGGCTATGTTCGAGCCAATCCGCGTGGGATGCCGGCATGTCCAGTGGGTGCGGCGAAAATGTCCCAATTCGGCATAAAAGTGATGCGGCGTCATTGCGGGGCTCAATTGCGTCGATGGAAGCTGTCTTCGTGGTCCGTTGGATGGACTTGGAATTTGACTATCTTGTCTGCGGGTTTAAATGAGGTGGACACGGATAAACGCCAGTATCACGTCATCCTGTCCCACGGTGGCCGTGGCGTTGTTAATTCTTGCTGGGGCTTGGATAATGCTTCTAGGGCTAGTCTTTGCGGTTTTGTTTTGGTATGAGAATGCAACATCGAGATCCTTTGGCTAGAGTGATGATTCCATTGGGCCCGGGCATTTTAACTTAAGCCTTGCAAGCATTACAACTAATGAGTTAGTTGCGAGATGATGTATTCGGAGCGAGTAAAGAGACTTGCCGTGTAGATTGAACTAGGTATTGGATACGGCGATCGAATCTCGAAGTAACATACCGATGACAAAGACAACGTTGATTGTTGCGATTGACCGATAAAGATCTTCGTAGAATATGTAGGAGCCAATATGGGCATCGAGGTCCGCTATTGGTTATTGACCGGAGGCGTGTCTCGGTCATGTCTACATTCTCGAACCGTAGATCCGCATTTAAGGTTTCGATGGTATTATATTATGAGTTTATGTATTTTGATGTACGAGAAGTTGGAGTCCGGATGTGATCACGGACATGGCGAGGTGTCTCGAAATGGTCGAGACATAAAGATTGATATATTGGAAGCCTATATTTGGAGTTGAATGGTGGGTGAAATCGGGATTTTCTGGAACAGGGGAGTTCGGAACCCTCCGGGGTTAATGGGCCTTAGTGGGCCATGGGGAAAAGAGGAGGGAGCCGGCCCGGGGCTCGCCCTCCCTAGTCCGAATAGGACAAGGAGGGGGCCCCCCTTTCCTCTTTCCCTCCCAATCCTCCAACTAGGAAGGGAGTCCTACTCGGTGGGAGTAGACTCCTCCAACGCCTCCTAGGCGTTGCACCAGCTATATCACAGGGCAGAGGCACCCTAGTACACACAAGTTTGATCTGGATCGTTCCTTAGCAGTGTCGGTGCCCCTTCCACCATATTCCACCTCGGTCATATCGTTGCGAAGCTTAAGCTGACTTCTGCGCGATAGAACATCAAGATCGTCCTGCACGCCGTGCTGTGGAACTCTCCTCGACTCTCGGCTGGATCGGAGTTCGAGGGCGTCATCGAGCTCGTGTGTCAAGAACTCGGTATTTGATGTATTGCTTGGATCGGTCGGATCGGGAGAATGTCGACTACTTCCTCTCGTTGTGATCGCTTCGCTTGGTCTCACGAGATGCGTGACAACACTCTCCCCTCTTGTTATATACATCACCATGATCTTCGTGTGCGAAATTTTGAAATTACGTTCCCAACAGTTCGGGATACTAGGTACCCTACTTTTAGTACAAGCAGAGAACCCCGAACTGGGCCATACATGGTGCCAAGCGCTGTTGGGCCCAGGCTGGGAGCAGAACGGGCACAGCGGCTGAGTCCATCCAAATCGACTCCGTATCCACACGCCCTCCGTAATAGCCGCGTCAGCGGCGTCGTGGGAAGATCGTGGCGATTCTTTAATCGGGGAAAAGCGTAGTTCGCCTCTCCTTTATAGCGGAGAAGCAGGGCGTTCCCCACCTTCGCCACTTCGGTTTCTTCCTCGAGCTCCGCCGCTCCCTCCGCTTCCCAAGCCAAAGAGCAGCTCCGCCGCCCGTCGCCGCCGTCCCGCCGTCGCCGCCAACCTTCTCCACCGCTTCCACCATGGCTCGAAGACGGGAAAAGCGTGAAATCGGCGAGCGCTGCGGCTTGGTGCACTGAAAACAGCGCTTTTCTCCCGAGCTCACCAGGCGCTGCTGGAGAGTTCTATCTCTTCAGTCGGCGGAGGCAGCGCGCCACGCCTTGCGTACTCTCCGCGAAGCTTCTACTTGAAAAAGTGTCCCGAGGATACTATTTCTTCCCCTGTTCTTCTATTGTGAGCTCTTTGCCCTTTTCCAATTTCTTCTGATATCATAAACATCTCTGGGCTCCACCTTCTTGACTTCACCCCCAACGCGTTACGACAATGGCGGTTTCGCTGCATCTTTGAAACTTCGTCGAGTCAACAACGTTGCTCTTTTCCGCCACTATTTCATTCCCGGTGAAAGAGAACCCTTGTGAGGTCTCACGGATCTCAAGGTCGGCAAGAAGGAGGTGTATCTGGAGGGAGCTCCGCGGCAAATGGGGCGAGTGGAGGGCTGAATCTTTTGGATCGTTACGAGATCGCAGCCTTCACTAGTTCTTGAACTTCGACTAGTCTGCTGGCGGCTGGGCGCTTCATCGCGGGTACAACTGGTCGCCACCACGAATCCCTGGCTCCAGTCTTGCGGGCTCAGTAGGGCGTTTGCGGTTTTCATTGTCGTCGCCCCCTCTGCGGGAGAGGAGGAAGCCCACGGCTGTTTGGCGGCTGGCGGATATCATGAGGCTGCGTCCGGGCCTCAACTTCAACTTCCGGTTCGGAGCTTGGGATGCTCAAGGCTGTTCAAGCATGGCGCCAACCATCCGGGTGGTTCGGGCTGCGCGATCATCCCATGCGCAACTCGGCGTGATCGCATCGATGGGTGATGCGGTCACTTCGCGGATTATCAACTGGATGGACCCGCCGACAACGTCATGCGGCAATTCTTCGACAACAGCGGAGGTAGCGGTCCGTCTTGACGAAGCGAGAGGCTCCTCACCAGCGACACCACCGACGGCGAAATCTTGTATTGTTACCACCGGGCCGAGGCGTTGGCATTGCCGCGTGGCGGTTGGGTTCACGTTGGAGGGCGGAGAGGCGGCAACCTTGCCGGCCGGGAGGACTTATGGCGGGGTGGCTGGCGAGGAAGAGCCCGCCGAGCAGCGAACTTTCGAAGGCGCAAGTATTAACCATCTTCAAGCAGCTTGCGCGGCAGACTCTCAGCGCAGCCCCATTTCGGCCGAGGCGCCTCCGCAAAGACTAAAGGGCCAGCCCAGGCTGACAAGCGCAACACCGCGAGACCACGCTCTACCGCGAGCAGCACGTTGCCCTTGGGGGCGTCTCATGCCGCCCGGCAGCGGAGGCGGATCTTCTCGAGCCCTTCTCGACCACCGCAGCTCCATCCAAGCGTCCAAGGAGCCCTCCTCGCCTCGTCGCCTTGAGAGGTGCGGTTCGACCTCTCAGCGCGAGCTCCGATGAGAGGAAGAAGAAGAGGAGGTAAGACTTCTTCTTCGCATGCTTGTGTTTCTTTGACTCTTGTAGTTTCTTGTCGTTATCTTTTTGCTTCCCTCGAACCTCGTTCCATTTCAGGACTCGGCGAGAGAGGCGGCGAAGGGCCAAGGTCCGTGGTGCGTCGCCGAGGGGCGATCTGCTGTGATGGCGGAGGATCGTCCGAGAACTTTAGCGGACCCGATACCATCTCCTCGAGCATCCCCGGCCTGGCCCCAGCGTAAGTGTTTGGTTCACTTCTGTTCTGAAGCGCATAGATTACTCTTTGCTGACATCTTGATTGTTGATTTATTGTGTAGGAAGAACAGGCCCATCGGGAGCAAGGAGCGCCCGGTCTTTATGCCTTACATTCGCCGCCAAGGCGACTCCCGACAAGGGCACTCCCGCAAGGAGAGGTCCCAGGGGCGGAACCAGTGAGCCTTCGGTGGAGAGGCCCATGGTCACGAGAGCCTTTGAGTAACCCTTCTTGTCGGAAATCTTCCCTTGGGTTCTTCTTCTGATCTTCTTTTTGGATCTTTGCTTGACTTTTCTTCCTCTTCATATTGGATCCTGCGCCAAGGCCCAGAAGCGCTAAAACCGCCGACCCCTCGCCAGCGCAGCACCGAGCTCGAAGAGCCCCAGCCCGGCGCCTACTTGAAAGGCAGCGGTGTTCTCATCCATCTTCCACAGGCGTCGACTCCGGGGCACGATGAGGAAGTCTTTTGTGGAGAAGATTTTCGCCTCCATGGTGTCGATGGTTGGCGCTGGCGGCAACAGCGGCGAGTCCGAGGAAGCGCTTTCCGGAAGCTGGTGTCACTCTACCGCACCCGCCGCGACTGGAGTCGAGCGCTTGTCGCATGGCGAAATTGACATAGAAGCATCGCGGAGGAGCTCTAGAACCGCGGGGAGCCCTCGGTCCATTGCTGAGAGAAGGCGCGCGGCTTCGTCGAGCGAAAGGCGTTCATCCTTGAAAGGCTGAAGCGAAAAAGAGCTTCGCTTGTTGAGAGCTATCGAGCGAAGGTGGTGGCCTTGAAAAGGTTATGGACAGCCACGAGGAGGATCACTGCGGGAACAATCACTTGGTGGGGCGCTCAAGGCGAAGGATCTTGCATTCTTTGAGGCCGCCAGAAGGTGGAAGCGAAGGTGGCGCAGTGGAGGCTGACATGAAAGGAAGAATGAGGAGCTTGCGCACTCCGGTATGACGTGAGAAGGATGCCCTTGCCCATGGCGATCTGCAGTTCAACTTGCCGACAAGATCAAGGAACGAGCGCCTCAAGGACTCAAGCTGATGCGAATGGTAGCCCACAACGATAGAGGCGCTAGATGGGCGTAAGAAGCGAGAGGATGACTTGAAGAAATAGATCAGCGACGAGGCTGGCAGCAGGGCAGCAAGGACTCAAAACACCTTCAAGGCTACGGTGGAGCTCACGGATGGAGGGCCTCGTCAACATCGCTGCAACCATCGACGAGGTGGCGGAGCCCCGGACTTGGCGGGCCGGGTACTCAGCGATAAAACCTCCAGCCCAGCGTAAACACTCTTTCTTCTTCAGGTGTGGTGGCGGCCTCAAACTCCGGGAAAGGATCCCAAAGAAAATTGGCGGACGAGTCGCTGGCAAATCTGCGCCAAGGTCTTGGAGAAGGTGTTGGTGAATGCTCTTCCGCAATCCGGCCTCGACCTCACCGCGTCCTCAAGAAGGCGCGGTGAGCATGATCTCGAAGAGCTCAAAGCCATTATCGCACCCATTGTGAACAAGTGAATGAAGTCGGGGAGGATCGGCCAGCGGTGCGTGGATTAGGCCACCTTCTTCTCCTTCCTTGTCGCTATTTAAGTTATGAGAACAATTTAATCGATTTTGCCCAAGTTACTTTTCTAATATAACTTTATTAAGGCAATGCTTGCTATGCTATCTCCTTTACTTGATTCCTTTCTTTGTATGTTTTTACCCTCGCTTTTAGGGAACTTGCCGGCATGGGCACGTTTCTTATAAGTGTTGAGTCAGAATTTCGTGCTTTCTAAGCGGTCTGCTCCGGCAAGAAACCGCATGACTAGTTCTGCAACAAGTTGTTGGCGGGCTGAAACAAAGTAAGGGCATAACTAGCTGAGGAGGTTCCTCCAGCTGGAGTTTCCATACAAAAACAGTCGTTCAAGGAGATAACTTAAAATTTTAAAACTGATCATGCTCAAACTTTGGCAACAAGCTTTACGTGAATACGTGTCCATGAGGCTATACTTCTTTGAGCGGCGCCGGTCCACCTTTATCCTCCCCCATGAACTTGTGGTAAAGGAACTTTCTTTTGAGAACAAAGAAAGAAGAAAATAATGATTTGGAGCCTTAAGGCTCGTTATTGCTGGGGTGAGTGCTGCACAAAGTGTCGGATAAAGCATCTGAAGAAAAGAATGCATGAAATTTGACAAGGTGTGCGAAAGCACATGAACTTTATTTATGCAGGATGCTTTTGGCTTTGTCAAAGGTTACATGCTGCGGCTGACAGGCTTGTACAAAAAGTGGTTGTGAGCGGATTCAACAACCATATGGGTAAAACTTACAAGATGCTCTATATTCGAGGAATTGCTCACGGAAGCCATCTTTGGTCTCAAGGCGGATGGCCTTGGGCCTAGTAACTTCGCTTTACGATAAGGCCTTCCCACTTTAAGCGTCAACTTGTTGGAATTCTTGGCGGATTAGCGTGCGAAGATCAAGTCGCCTTCCTCGAAGCTTGGCATGCTTTGCGGCTATGGTGGCGGCGTAAAAGCTTGCTGGTAGCGAGCAGCTCATCTGACCTGAAGGCGATCTTCCGAGAAGCGTAGCGTCATCTTACCGCAGCTGCTCTTGATCAACTCATCATAAGCGAGCACTCGGTGATCCGTATCTGATTCCGTGGGGAGAAGCGCTTCGCTCCATAGACTAGAGCAAAAATTATGCGGCGGTGGCTCGATTTGGTGTCGTCTTGATCGACCAAGAACCAGCGGCACTCCTCGATCAATTTCTTCCGCACTTATGCTGCACAGAAAGTTACGGTCTTGAGCCTTGCTGACGCCAGCGTTCGCCCTCTTGTGGCCGTTCTTCTCGGGTGAGCAACGAGCGAAAGATCTTGGCGCCAAGATCTTGGGCGTACTGCATGAAGGTGCGGCTTGTGAATTGTGTGCCATTGTGGTGATGATCTGTAGGGACTCGAAGCGGCAAACAATTGACTGAAGAACGGCTAGCATTGTGTTGTCACCTTCCTCCACTTCCACTTGAGCCACTTTGTGCACTTATCGATTACAGCGTACAAGTACTCAAACAACTTCCAGGAAAAAGGGCCGAGGATGTCGATCCCAGACCGAAAATGGCGAGGATAAAGGGATTGTTTGGAGAGCTTGAGCTAGTTGATGTATCTGCTTGAGTGGGCAGCACGCTTCACACTTGGTTACTAGTGCGGTTGCATCACAGGGGCTGTCGGCGGAAGAAACCTTGCGGAAGCTTTAACAAGTGCTCTTCTGCGCCAATGTGGTGACCACATATGCCTCCATGTATCTCGCCAACAGCTCTGTCCATCTTCCGGAAATGCACTTCAATTTCCTCCGTTGAATCTTGTTACGCGCGTTATGCTGACAAACTGTACATATGATTGTCGGACTACTCTCTCCCTTCTTCTTGCTCTTGAGCTCTCTCTGTTTGAAGGAAATGGGCGATCTGCTGTGCCCATGCGGAGCTTGTGGCTCAACGACAAGGACTAAAGATGCAAATGCTGCTGCGGGAACATACCTTCCACGGCAAAATACGTGATTCAGTAGGGGCGTGATGCTCCCGGCAAGCGTCATCGGGACACAGCTTGTCGGGGCGTCTGCTTGAGAAACAAACCCTAGGGCCAGACGAGCGCTCCTCCAGCACTCTTTATGTTGATCTTGGGGACCTTCTTGTGGCGGCCGGGGAGCTCGTCGGAAAGTAGTCGCCGATAACCAACTTCCTCTTCTTGCTCATCCGATTGATGGTGTTACAGATGGTTGATTTAAGCTTGAGCACAAAAATTCCTGGTTCCATAGGTAACTTGAGTGCGGCGCACTTGAGAACCCGTCTGCAATGTCGTTCGAGTTCTTGGAATGTGTTCCATCTGTAGGCCATCAAAATGTTCTTCTAAGCCTCCCTTCATCAATGTAGGCTTCCATCAGAGACTTCGATAATCTTTGTTTACTTGACGGACGACAAGCTGCGAGTCACCACGACAATAAGCTTCTTGATCCCAAGGTCATGGCGATCTGAGTCGGCAAGCAAGCCTTCATACTCGCGGTATTGTTTGTTGCTTGCTCCTTGGGAAAGTGCATCGGACCCACATTGCTTGAGGTGCTCTCCGGTGGGTCGACAAGTAGTATGCCCTTTTGGCGCCTTGGCGAAGGCACCATCAAAGTACATGATCCATTCTTTGCTCGCTTCATTGCGGGGATGCTCGTCTCCGGAGTTTCTTCGTCGGTGTTGGCGTCCATTCTGCTATGAATTCTGCAATGCTCGGCTCAGATAGTTGAGTTACTCTCAAAGTTGAGGCCAAAGCGACAATTCGGTGCCCTCGACAATCCGCACTGCTATTCGGATTTTTGATATCCTCTTCAGCGGAAGCGGTGACAAGCTTGATCTCATGTGCTTGAAAGTAATGGCTTCCTCGAGGCCATGAAGGCGAAAGCAACCGCACTCGGTACCTTGATCTAGCCCTGCTGAAGAGGCCGACAAAATACACTGGCGCTGCACCATCTTCTTTTGTTTCTCTTCACATGGCTGCCACGAGATCCTTGTCGGGACGGGCTTGTCGGGAAGCCCCCACTTGTCATTTGGACTCAAAGCTTGCCATGGTCGCTGGCTCATCATCCGCCTCCCTCTCCGCTACTAACGCCTAACCACTTGATTGGTTGCATGGGTATGGCAACAACTTCTCTTGTGGCTTAGGTGCGACAAGTATTGAGTGGAGGACAAATATTCTTCAAGTCTTGCAGTAACCTCGCTTAGGTCCATTTCATTGGACCTCCTTTTCAAATTTTGAAAGCAGCGAGCGCGTTCGATGACTTTTAGGCTGAATTTCTGAGAGCGACAACGCAGCCGGCAAGCCTTAGCACATCCTTGGCGGCTTGGTGCCGATCTCCTCAATGGCCTTGATCTTGTCGGGTTGGCTTAATCCCCCTGCAGAGACACAAAGAACCGAAGCTTGCGGAAGGAACTCAAACCACGCTTCGGTTCAACTTGAGATTGATCTTGCCTGATTTGTGGTTTAGTCTAAATCTTAGATCAACGTTTCTCTGTCCTTGCTCTTGACCACTATGTCATCCATGTAAGCTTCTACATTCACTGCAACTGTGGCTCAAAAGCATGGTGACTACTCTTGCAAATGTTGAACCAGCATTCTTTAGTCGAAGGCATCCGGAAGTACAAGCGTCGTGCCACATGGAGTAATGAATGCGGTTTTCTCTTCATCCTCTTCGCCATGAAGATCGATGATATCACGAATATGCATCAAGGAATGGCGATCACATCATGCCATGGAGTGACAATCTGGTCAATGCGCGGCAAGGGAAATGGATCCTTGGGACAAGCTTTATTAACATCGATGAAGTCAATACAAAGCCTCCACTTCCGTTAAACTTTGCGCATGACTCTGGTTAGCTAACCACGTTGGATGGGTACTCCTCGGACCAGGCACTGCTACTTCCAATTTCTTGATCTCTTGCAATGAACTCTTGATGTTCCACGGCTTCTGACTCTCCTTGTGGGCCGTGCGTGAGCGGGGCAACGAGTGGTGCTCAATACTTTCCAGGAACAGGGGATGGATGGTTAACATGCAAACATTCACCCGCGGGAAAACAGCAGCCAGCGCTTTCCTATTTAGGGTCAAGCGTGCTTGATGGTGAAGAGTACCACCCGTTACCGTCCTCATAATGACCACTTTCTTGGTCTCTGGTGAAGCTGTCTTTGCCTTCTTGCACTTGCCGTGAGCTCGATGGTGCGTCCTCGGCGGTAGCGCAGCACTCAAGAGGTGCACTTGCGAGTGGCATCGAGCTCTCTTGCGGTTGGTCTTCTTCTTCCCCGGGGAGCTTGGTGACAAGTGGTTTGCGTTCTTTGTGGCTGCGCTTCGGTAGATCTTGTCGGTGCAGAGATAAGGGCATCTTTCTTGTCGCCATGGACAGAAATGACACTTATCGGACCGGGCATCTTGAAACACGTTATGGCGTAATGAGAGGCTGCCATGAACTTGGCGGCGGGCGACAAGTATCACTGTATGGCAATGGGAAATCAGGGGCGTCAAGAGTGACCTTCGGTCCACAGTTCAGCTCGGCCAAAATGTTCTTCGGTGATCTTCCCCTTGACTTGCTCCTTCCGGGTTGATTCCTTGAAAGTGCGGTCTCTTGAGCATTGTCGGGGATCTGGAGCATCGAGTACCGCTGAGGAGATCAGATTCGAGGCCTCCTGCCGCGATCAACCAGCATCTTTGTGACCTTGAGGTTGCGGATGGTTGGTGAAACCAACATCGGCAAGCACCGACCCCGCGATTATGCGATCGGGGTGATCCTCAACATCAAAGCGATGGGCGTGTTGGACCACTTGAGCTTGCGCAACTCAGCAGACGGTTCTACTGCATTTACTTCCCGCTGCTTGTTTGAGTTGGCGGTCACGAGGTATCTGAAGGGCCGCCATCGGCGCCTGAAACCTCCGTTGCCTTACGAAACTCCTTCTCGTCGGCCTCATCCTCATCCATCTCTTCATCTTCGTCCTCATCTTCATCCTTATCGGCAGCCACGGGGAGGCCCTATCGCCTTGCCGGCTGCCCAGCCTTCCTTGGCCCTCCCAGGCGGGGCCTTCTTGCGGATCCTCCACCACCTTCTGGGCCTTCTCCTTGTCATGGCGGCTGTTTTCCCGGCTGCAGTTCTCGAGCTGCTCAACCTTCTTGCGAGGCACGGAGGTCATGGCTTTGGTGCGGTGGATCTTGCAGTGCCTTGCGTTCGTCACGCGCGTGGCCACCACAGCCTCGCCGGAGTCACCAGCTTTGGCCTTCTCGGTGCCACCTCCGTTCGGGACTGCTTTCGACCACTAGCACATCCTTGGCTTTCCTCTTTTGTTATTAGCCTCCGGTTCTTCTTTCTTGGGGGCAGCATCCTCATGGGATCATACGCTCCTGCGTTCTCTCCGGGGATTCCTCCCTCCTCGACCGTGCACATTTGTCCGCGGAGCATATAGCTTTGACATCTCTGATTTACACCGCCATCTCCTCCCTCATCCTGCGATTCCTTGCGTTCGATGGGCAGCGATAACTTCTGGCGGGTGGGCGTCAGGGATATTGCGCGCATGGCTGAATCTTTGTATGTACGCGGGGTTCTCCTTCTTTACGGTAGATGAAGATCGCTCTCCACGCCATGGGGTTTGTGGCGCCCGTGAAAGCGCCAAACAAAGCGATGGCACAGTCCGCCCGAAGGAATATAGTTGTCCGGCAAGTGCAGCCAAGATCGGCGTTGGGCTTAGTACCCATTGAAGTAGTTAGCGAGGATCTTCGTCCCCGGCACCTGCACCGCGATGGTGTAGGTATTTGAGAAACTCCGATGGATGTATCCTACCATCATTACTTCTAAAATACGTCTGGTTTGAATTCTTGTCTTTGGGCCACTTGACTGCCGCAGCTCACGGGTGAGCGGGGCAACCTGTCGGCAAGTCGCTGGTTCCCTGGCGCATGCATATCAGCGATGGGCCCGGTAGCTGGTCTGATGACGCCAGCGCTTCTCTTGGCGCTGATGCAATCTGGCGTCTTCGTGTCGTTGTTCTTGAGAACTTGGCGTTGATCGTGACTCATGGGTCGACGGCAGCGGTGGAAGTCGGTGTCGAGGTTGGCCCGGTCGGCGATCTTGGCCGGGGGACTGCATGGTGGTGGCACCCCAATGGTCTTGTCGGCGTCGGCTTGCGCTGGCGTCTTGCCGAAACTTCGATGTGCTCCGGTTGCGGGGCTTGTCGCCGTTAAATGCGATGAAATTTCGTGGCCCTCGATCGTCGATCTTATGCGGTGCTGGAGGTAGTCTAGCAATTTGGGCTCGGGCGGTAACTTCCTCTGAGAATCTGGGTGGCGGTGGCGAGCAGCGAGGCGGGATATGCTCAAACTTCTAGCGGTGTTAGAAGGGCAACATCTCGTCGAGCGGCCGTCTTTAGCGCTCGTGCGAGCGTTATAGCGCATGTTGGCCTTGAGTGTCGCGACCCACCAGCGGCCTTGCTCCAGCAGTCTGGGTGCTAGGAGCACCATGGCGTTGCCGATCTTGCACCCACAGGAAGTGCGGTGTATCTCTGACGCGAAGCTTGCGGGCCTTGTCCTTGACCGTGATGACGTAAGAGTCCCCGTCGGCGCCAGCTCCTCCGCGGCATCCACCCACCGCCCGTTTGCTCCGGTGGCGGTGGTTGATGTGGCCGGAGCAGCCACCTCGAAGCCTTCTTCTTGGTGGCATGTCGATGAATGTGGATGTAAGCGGCGCGAGCCTCGGATCGAGTTAGCGCAACCTCGACGCCCCTACTGGCCAAAGATGTCGTGAAGCGAACACCTATAGGGCAGGGCCTTTTGGTCGGCAAGGGGCGGAGAGTGCCGCGAAAAGAGCGATCGGTAATCGCGAGGATTTTACCAACCGGAGCTCTCCGAGATAAAACTCTCTGCTGCTTTGTGTTTATATTCATTCTTGCTGAGAGCGTGGGTGTGTTGTAGTTTGAATGGGTGAACCCTTCTCGTAACATGGGCCTCCTTTTTATAGGCTAAAGGGTCACCGCAATTATACTTGAAGAGGGGTAAAAGTAAAAAGAGGTTGGTGCAACCGCTATCATGATCCCCCTACTACTTTCGTGGCAGGGACAAGGCATTTACCGTCCGGTCACAACTAATGCAGGAAGCGACCGTTAGGCGCCACCGTCGCCACGATGGCCTCCTCAATCATCTCCACTTGCCACCTCGCTCCAGCAGCTGCAGCTACTGCCCACGTACGAGAGCGATCCTGGCGACATGTCGTCGGGCCTTGGCTGGAGCATGGTAGCAGTGGTAACCGCGCGGCATGCGCCTGCGCCGTCTTTGTCTTGTCGCACCCGCAAACTTGCATTCGCGGAGTCTTGCCGAGTGCCGTCATCGTAAGTTTCTTTGAATGCCTTAGTTGGCTTCCGGCATTCGGACTAGTTCTTGTTTGCACTATTCCATTCTACTTCACTAAACATATCCATATGATATCCAATTACTTGTAGAAATGCAAGAGACCTCGGTTATGATGATGCACTAGGTCCATAGCTGGGACTTTGTGTATGTTCTCGAAATCGTTTGTCGAGTGCTCATTAAAAGTTTCTATACAAGTTTCGACGAACTCCTTAAGAAAAGTTCTCCAAGACTTCCCGATGAAAGAATCCTTTGAAGCATCTGGTCTTCACAAATGTTTTGACTACTTGTGGAGCCAAAAGCAGACTCCGTATAGTCGATATCCATGTTTTAGTTAACCGGAAAAGCAGATTCGAGCAGCGATTCTGGATTAGTTCTTGTGTAGTTACTCGATTTTTCCATTCTACTTCACTAAACATCTCCATATGAGATCCAATTACTTGTAAGGAAATGCAAGAGACCTCGGTTATGATGATGCACTAGGTCCATAGCTGGGACTTTGTGTATGTTCCAAATCGTTTGTCGAGTGCTCATTAAGAAAGTTTCTATACAAGATTACGAGCGGACTCCTTGGAAAAGTTCTCCGAAGTTCCCTATGAAAGAATCCTTTGAAGCATCTGGTCCTCGAAAATGTTTTGACTACTTGTGGAGCCAAAAGCGGACTCCGTATGGTCGAGATATCCAGGTTTTAGTTAACACTGCATAAGCGATTCGAGCACGATTAGGGACTAGTTCTTTGTAGTTGCACTTTATTTTTCCATTGTACTTCACTAAACATCTCCATATGATATCAAATTACTTGTGAAATGCAAGAGGCCTCGGTTATGATGATGCACTAGGTCCATAGCTTGGACTTTGTGTATGTTCTCGAAATCGTTTGTCGAGTGCTCATTAAGAAAGTTTCTATACAAGTTTCTGAGCGAACTCCTTAAGAAAATTTCTCCAAAAGTTCCCTATGGAAGAATCCTTTGAAGCATCAGGTCGTCACAAATGTTTTGTCTACTTGTGGAGCCAAAGCGGACTTGTATGAGTCGAGATATCCATGTTTGATTAACCTTTGCATAAGCGATTCGAGCAGAATTCGGACTAGTTCTTGTGTAGTTGCGTCGATTTTTCCATTCTACTTCACTAAACATTTCATATGAGATCCAATTACTTGTGGAAATGCAAGAGACCTCGGTTATGATGATGCACTAGGTCCATAGCTGGGACTTTGTGTATGTTCTCGAAATCGTTTGTAGAGTGCTCACTAAGAAAGTTTCTATACAAGTTTCGAGCGAACTCCATAAGAAAAGTTCTCCAAAAGTTCCTATGAAAGAATCCTTTGAAGCATCTGGTCGTCACAAAAGTTTTGACTACTTTTGGAGCCAAACGGACTCCGTATGGTGAGATGTCCATGTTTTAGTTAACGGTCATAAAGCGATTCGGACGGATTCTGAGACTAGTTCTTGTGTAGTTGCACTTGATTTTTCCGTTCTACTTCACTAAACATCTCCATATGAGATTCAATTACTTGTAGGAAATGCAAGGCACCTCGGTTTATGATGCACTAGGTCCATAGTGGGACTTTGTGTATCTTCTCAAAATCGTTTGTTGAGTGCTCATTAAGAAAGTTTCTATACAAGTTTGAGCGAACTCCTTAAGAAAAGTTCTCCAAAAGTTGGTATGAAAGAATCTTTGAAGCATCTGGTCTTCACGAGCGTTTTGACTACTTGGGGAGCCAAAAGGACTTCGTATGATCGAGATATCCATGTTTGATTAACCTTATAAACGATTCGAGCAGCGATTATAGACTAGTTCTTGTGTAGTTGCATCGATTTTTCCATTCTACTTTACTAAGCATCTCCATTTGAGATCCAATTACTTGTAGGTAAATGCAAGAGACCTCGGTTATGATGATGCACTAGGTCCATAGCTAAGACTTTGTGTATGTTCTCGAAATGTGTTTGTGAGGGCTCATTAAGAAAGTTTCTATACAAGATTACGAGGACTCCTTAAGAAAAGTTCTCCAAAAGTTCCCTATGAAAGAATCCTTTGAAGCATCTGGTCATCACAAGGG
>JAHHZJ010010085.1:0-15767 GCA_021437245.1 Aegilops speltoides
TAATTTAGTTGGCGTCTTGAGCTCTAGTAATTGGTCCAGTATGTATAGCAGCAGGGGCTGTGGGTGTAACAATGGTATTGATGTCCTCATCACTTGTGGGGTTGGAAGTGTTGATGTAGAGTTCATGGGGATGATGGAAGGATGCTCCGCATCAGTGCGACATTGGAGAGTGCCCATTTCGAGTTTCAAGATGATGAGTGCTTGGTGACCGACCACTTCGACACGGCACCACCATCTCTTTCCCATGGTGATTTGGTTTTCGATCCGAGGTCGGATCTTTTCCAAGGGAGGGATGATGCGGAGCATCCTCGGTCATCACCATGTCAAGAGTCCGTTTGGCAAGTGACACGTGCAACCTCTACTTCACATACACAAAGGTGAATCTTCTCCTTTACGTGCTCACTTGACCCCTTCGAGGATGGTATACTACTTGACACTTCTCCGTGTGCATGCATAGGTATTCTCGGAGCTTCACGGATGTCGAGGAGGAGTGCAAGCGCCAAGAACAACTACACCATCCACGAGGAAGCATGGAAGAAGAAGCGGAAGAAGAAGGAGCTGCGGAGTCTCTGGCGGACAGACGGCCGGAAGCAACCGGACGTCGACACACACCTGGCGCACGGGCGGCCGGACTACACCGGACGTCCAGACACTGGAACTCTAGCCAGCCCAAAGAGACTGCCGATGAAAGCTCGGCGGCGGACGACCGATTTAACGCCGGACGTCCGACAAGTCCCAGCCTTACGAACGACCGACACCGGCCGGACGACCGGTGCTATGGGGATAGAAAAATTCTGAAGTCCGAAGACTTCCGGACGTCCGGACAAATCGAAGCTTCCGGACGTCAGGCCTACCGGACGTCCGACGCCTGTGTGCGCAGCCGCGGGCCTTTGGCCTTGTATCCCTCTTCCCCTTACCCCTTCGTGGCTTAGACTATAAATAGACCACCTGATGAGGACATCAATACCATTGTTACACCCACAGCCCCTGCTGCTATACATACTAGACCAATTACTAGAGCTCGCGCACGCCAACTAAATTACCAGGTACTTTCGTTTCTTGGTAATGATTCTAATGTTCATGAGAATATGATGCTGCCTAAATTGGATACATTTGTTTTGCTTACAAATGAAGGGCCTAGCTTGGAGAAGGATGAACATTGGAGCAAGAACACACATGGAGTTGATGGCATGCGCAAGGAGATCAAGAACGGAGTTACAAGTGATGATTTCAGGACTTTGAAGCCACCATAAGGAGTGCATGAAGCCTTGGACGAAATATACAAGATGCCACTTCATAATCTTCGTCCATAGGCTATTCTAGGTGCTGCGTCACCTTATTATTGGGCCAGGCCCATGTAATTTCGAAATACATTAGTATAGGCTATTTTTAGAGTCCGTATGTGTGGGGAAACAAGAGATAGGGTTAGTTTCGGACCCCTCCTCCAAGGGCCACGAAATTCACCCCCTCTTCCTCCATATATACAGCCCTTAGGGCACCGTTTAGACTTGGGTTTTGTTTAGATCAAAAGTTCGCCATAGCTGCAACCGGCGTGCCGTTTGTGTTCAACGACCAGACAAAGGCGTCACAGAACCCCACCTTGATCAATAAAGCTTTCATCTTATATTCGCAATATCCAGATTGCAATCTCAGTTTCTTGCTTGTTCTTCGTTTGCTCGCAGGAAAAAGACCCTCGTGGTCAGGTTGATCGTGCTCCGGCGTGGTCAATAACCTCTCGGAGTTGGTTTAGCGATTGCTAAAGCGCGGCGTCCTCGCTGCCTTCGAGTCGGATCGTCAAAGTCGACTTCCACCAAAGCGAAATCCACCATCTCATCGAAAGGCGGACACCTTTGCCTCTATCAAGTGGTATCAGATTTCGAGGTTGCTCGGTGAGATTTTACGAGTTTTCGTAGTTTAGATCGAGTCTGTTCTTCATACCTATTGTCCACGAAAAAGCCAAAAAAAAAAATAGGGTTAGTTCATCCCATCCGAACCAATCGAGCCTTTGCATAATCTTTTACGTATTTGCTTTGTTGAATTTGCGGTTGCATCGTCGTGTCAAGTTGCTGGTCTTAGCGTCTAGTCTTTTAGAGTTTGAGTTACATTCACGAGGTTGTCACGTCGCCGCTGCCATATACCACCACCACATATTCACCGCCAATCCGAATCCATATCGCCACCACATATCCGCCGCCATCACGCCCATCCGAGTCCACCGCAACATATATCCGCCACCGATCCGAAGTTCCACAGATTCATCTGCGCCACCGATCCGAGTTCCACAGATTCATCTTCGCCACCATCCGAAGTTCCACAGTTCATCTCCGCCACCAGTCCTAGTCCGAGTCCGAGAATTGTTGCATTGTTCTCGATTTCGAGATCACGCGATACTCGAAGTCGTGACAGCGAGAGGACTCCCCAACTTCCGAGCCATCCGAGAAGAAAAATAGTTCGGTTCAAAAAAAAAAAAAAAACTAAGTGCGGAAAATTCTGGCTAGGTAGTTTTAGACCATTTGTAGACTTTTTTTAAAAAAATTTGTTGCGGAGCAAAAAAAAAAAAAAAAGAAAAAAAAAGAAGTGCAAAAAAAAAGGGAAAAAAGAGAAAAAAAAATTCAGAGTGTGCTCCTCCATTGTTTACGTGCCGCGCCGTGATTTTGTTGGTGTTCTAGGCTCGCGTCTCTAGCAGTCTAGCCTAGGACCAAAGACCTGATACCGTCGTTGGCGTTTATTCAACTTTGCATCTCGAATTGATTATTCTTGACCCTTTTGCTACCATATTATAAGCCTTCCCAGCTCCACATACATCTCGTCGTGCGTTTGATTCTCCACAGTAATCGCTATATCCAAGCTTTGAGAGTTTTGACTACAGCGGTTGCCGATCACCACCTTTCTTTGGGTAAGAACTGGTAAGAATTTGAGATTTGCTTGCGGGTTTGTGATACACCACCACCACTTCTTAGTAGTCTGTAGGATCATATTCTTGTGTGTTTCTATTTGCTGCTAACCATGGTAGGATCACAAGCGATGAGGCTGATTGGGAGAACACGGCGAACAAACAGCTACATGATAAGTTTCAGCAAATGATGATTGGACGGTGCAAGATGTGGTAAACAGATTTGACGAGGCCATGGAGAAGATAGATGGTATTGAGAAGGCGTTTGAAACAAAGCTTGATAGCAAGTTTGATGAATTGCTCGCGCGTTTTCCACAACCACCGCCGGCTGCACCTATCGCACCTCTGCAGCGACAACAACTCGCCCCTTCGAATCGGTATGGGCGAGCTCGGCGTGTTCCTATTGAGCAGGACAAAATTCTGGTGCGCCACTGCTTGCTGTTGGTGCTTCTTTGGCTCTGCCTGCTGCTCTTGGTACCGAGGAGGATGATTATGTGGAAGATTACGAGGATGAGGTTGATCAACATCGAACTACGTGCAACTACCAGCACCACAACCACCGGTCGTCCACATGCAAATAATGGCAATGTTAGGGCTCCCCCTCAGTGCGAGATCATGACCATCTCCCTAAACTGAAATTGAATATTCCACCATTTGAGGGTAGATATGTTCACGATATATATCTTACTTGGGAGTTAGAAACTGAACAACGATTTACATGTTTACAATATCACGAGGAGAGCGTGTTCTCTGCTGTTTGTGCTTTCACTAGCTTTGCATGTGTTTGGTGGTCGAACATTGTAGATTATATCTGTTCCAGCTACTTGGGCTGCTTTGAAAACTGCTATGCGTACTCGTTGGGTTCCACCATATTATCAACGTGAATTACTTCAAAAATTGCAGCGCTTAAGACAAGGAAAAAATTCTGTAGAAGAATATTATCGGGAATTACAAACTGGCTTGATTAGATGTGGTATTGTTGAGGAGAATGAAGCCATGCTTGCGTTTTACGGGTGGATTAAATAGAGAGATTCAAACCATTCTAGACTATAAGGATTATAATAATATCACTCGTTTATTCCATCTTGCTTGTAAAGCTGAGCGTGAAGTCAGGATCGGCGAGGCATTGGCGCCGCACTAACTTTCTCGCAGGTCGACCTTCATCATGGACACCGCGTGCATCATCTACTTCCTTTGCACCATCACCTCCTTGGTGCCACCTCCAACCGTGATACAAGAAAGCGAGGCACAACCACCACTATCGCCAAGAGCACACTGCGGGCCTGCAGAGCTCTTCTTCTTCCATGGCGTCAGCAGGGCACACAAGTGATATTATTTGTCGTCGTTGTAAGGGAAGAGGACATTTTCTTGAGAGAATGCAAATCTCAGCGTGTGATGATTGCTCTTGAGGATGGTGGGTATGAGTCCGCTAGTGACTATGATGAGGAGACTTTGGCTCTTATTACACATGAGGAACACGGTGGAGATGATTACGATCATGAGACACAATACATGGCTCTTGAAGATCTTGACGGTATGAATGTTTAGTTGCTCAGCGTGTTTTGAGTGTGCAGGTTACACAAGCTGAGCAAAATCAGAGGCATAATTTGTTCCATACAAAGGGAGTTGTGAAGGAGCGTTCTATTAGCGTCATCATAGATGGAGGAGCTGCAACAACAGCTAGCATGGAGATGGTGGAGAAGTTATCTCTCACCACAAGACCACATCCACATCCTTACTACATCCAATGGTTCAACAACAGCGGCAAGGTTAAGGTAACACGTCTTTGTTAGTGTGCATTTTAGTATCTCTACATATGCTGATTATGTTGATTGTGATGTGGTACCTATGCAAGCATGTTCCTTGTTACTTGGTAGACCATGGCAATTTGATAAAATTCATACACCATGGTAGAAACAATCGGTATACTCTTGTTCATAAGGATAAAAATATTACTTTGCTTCCTATGACTCCTGAGTCCATTTTGAAAGATGACATTAATAGAGCTAATAAAGCAAAACAGGAGAAAAATAAGAGTGAAAATCAGATTGTGGCAAAAGAATTTGAGCAACACATGAAGCCTAATAATAAACCATCTCTTTGTTGTACGAAATTAAATTGAAAAGTGCATGTTTACTTGCCACCAAATCTGATATTGATGAGCTAGATTTTAGCCAATCTATTTGCTATGCTTTTGTGTGCAAAGAGGCATTATTTTCATTCGAGGGGCGTGCCTTCCTCTTTGCCCCTCTTTGTCACTAACATTTTGCGGGAGTTACGGCGTCTTTCCACAAGGCGTGCCACGGATTACCACCTATTCGAGGATTGAGCATCAAATTGACTTAATTCCGGTGCATCATTACCAACCGTGCACCATACCGTACCAATCCGGAGGAGGCGAAGGAGATTATCGTCAAAAATGAGGAGCTGCTCGACAAAGGTTATATCTGCGAATCCCTTAGTCCTTGTTTGTTCCTATTATTCTAGTGCGAAAAAGGATGGTACGTCACGTATGTGTGTTGATTGTAGAGGCATCAATAATATTACTATTCGTTATCGTCACCCTATTCCTAGGCTAGATGATATGCTTGATGAATTGAGTGGCTCTACAATATTCTCCAAAGTTGATTTGCGTAGTGGATACCATCAAATTCGTATGAAATTGGGAGATGAATGGAAAACAGCATTTAAAACTAAGTTTGGCTTATATGAGTGGTTAGTCATGCCTTTTGGGTTAACTAATGCACCTAGTACTTTCATGAGATTAATGAGCGAAGTTTCGTGTTTTCATTGGACGATTTGTGGTAGTCTATTTTGATGATATCTTGATTTATAGCAAATCTTTGGAAGAACATTTGGAACATTTCGTGCTGTTTTTAATGCTCTCGTGATGCGTTTGTTTGGTAACCTTGGGAAGTGCACCTTTTGCACCGACCGAGTATCTTTTCTTGGCTATGTTGTTACTCCACGAGGAATTGAAGTTGATAAAGCCAAGATTGAAGCTATTGAGAGTTGGCGCAGCCTAAAGCGGTCACACAAGTGAGGAGTTTCCTTGGCCTCGCTGGTTTCTATAGGCGTTTTGTGAGAGATTTCAGCACCATTCTTGCACCTCTCAACGAGCTTACAAAGAAGGATGTGCCTTTTGTTTGGGGTACCGCATGGAAGAAGCCTTCACGGTATTGAAAGCTAAGTTGACACATGCTCCTTTACTCCAACTTCCTGATTTTAATAAGACTTTTGAGCTTGAGTGTGATGCTAGTGGAATTGGATTAGGAGGTGTGTTATTACAAGATGGCAAACCTGTTGCATACTTTTACGAAAAATTGAGTGGGCCTAGTCTGAATTACTCTACTTATGATAAAGAATTATATGCTCTTGTTAGGACTTTAGAAACATGGCAACATTATTTATGGCCCAAAGAATTTGTTATACATTCGATCATGAATCTTTGAAACATATTAAAAGTCAAGCTAAACTGAATCGTAGACATGCTAAATGGGTTGAATTCATTGAGACTTTCCCTTATGTCATTAAACACAAGAAGGGTAAAGAAAATGTTATTCTTGATGCATTGTCTCGTCGCTATACTATGCTTTCACAACTTGACTTCAAAATATTTGGTTTGGAGACCATCAAAGATCAATATGTGCATGATGCTGATTTTAAAGATGTATTGCAGAATTGTAAAGAAGGAAGAACATGGAACAAGTTTGTTGTTAATGATGGATTTGTGTTTCGTGCTAACAAGCTATGCATTCCAGCTAGCTCCGTTCGTCTTTTGTTGTTGCAGAGGCGCATGGAGGAGGACTAATGGGACACTTTGGCGTGAAGAAGGCGGAGGGCGTACTTGCTACACATTTCTTTTGGCCAAAGATGAGGCGGGATGTTGGCGTTTTATTGCTCGCTGCACTACATGTCAAAAAGCTAAGTCACGACTCAATCCTCATGGTTTATATATGCCTTTGCTGTACCTAGTGTTCCTTGGGAGGATATATCTATGGACTTTGTTTTAGGTTTACCTAGAACAAAGAAGGGAGGATAGCATATTTGTTGTCGTGGATAGATTCTCGAAAATGGCACACTTTATACCATGTCATAAAAGCGATGATCTTTGTCAATGTTGCTGATTTGTTCTTTCGTGAAATTATTCGTTTGCATGGTGTGCCAAATACTATTGTTTCAGATCGTGATACTAAATTTCTTAGCCACTTTTGGAGATGTTTATGGGCTAAGTTGGGGACTAAACTGCTTTTAGTACTACTTGTCACCCCAAACTGATGGACAAACTGAAGTAGTCAATAGAACATTGTCTACTATGCTTAGGGCTGTTCTAAAGAAAAATAAGAAAATGTGGGAGGAATGCTTGCCTCATATTGAATTTGCTTATAATCGTTCATTGCATTCTACTACTAAGATGTGCCCTTTTGAAGTTGTGTATGGTTTCCTACCTCGTGCACCTATTGATTTGTTGCCTCTTCCATCTTGAGAGAAGGTTAATTTTGATGCTAAAGAGCGTGCTGAGTTGATTTTAAAAATGCATGAGTTAACTAAGGAAAACATTGGCGTATGAATGCTAAATATAAACTTCTTTGGAGATAAGGGTAGAAAACATGTTGTGTTTGCACAGAGATCTTGTTTGGTTACATTTGCGTGAGGATAGATTTCACGATTTGCGCAAATCAAAGCTAATGCCACGTGCTGCTGGTCCCTTTAAGGTGTTGGAGAAAGTAAATGATAATGCATATAAACTTGAGCTGCTGCAGATTTTGGGGTTAGTCCACTTTTAACATTGCAGATTTGAAGCCATATTTGGGTGAGGAAGATGAACTTCCGTCGAGGGCGACTTCATTTCAAGAAGGGAGGATGATGAGGACATCAATACCATTGTTACACCCACAGCCCTGCTGCTCATACTAGACCAATTACTAGAGCTCATGACGCCAACTAAATTACGGTACTTTCGTTTCTTGGTAATGATTCTAATGTTCATGAGAATATGATCTTGCCTAAATTGGATACATTTGTTTTGCTTACAAATGAAGGGCCTAGCTTGGAGAAGGATGAACATTGGAGCAAGAACACACATGGAGTTGATGGCATGCGCAAGGAGATCAAGAACGGAGTTACAAGTGATGATTTGGGACTTTGAAGCCACCATAAGGAGTGCATGAAGCCTTGGACGAAATATACAAGATGCCACTTCATAATCTTCGTCCATAGGCTATTCTAGGTCTGCGTCACCTTATTATTGGGCCAGGCCCATGTAATTTCGAAATACATTAGTATAGGCTATTTTAGAGTCCGTATGTGTGGGGAAACAAGAGATAGGGTTAGTTTGGACCCCTCCTCCAAGGGCCACGAAATTCACCCCTCTTCCTCCATATATACAGCCCTTAGGGCACCGTTTAGACTTGGGTTTTGTTTAGATCAAAAGTTAGCCATAGCTGCAACCAGCGTGCCGTTTGTGTTCAACGACCGGACAAAGCGTCACAGAACCCCACCTTGATCAATAAAGCTTTCATCTTATATTCGCAATATCCAGTTGCAATCTCAGTTTCTTGCTTGTTCTTCGTTTGCTCGCAGAAAAAGACCCTCGTGGTCGGGTTGATCGTGCTCGGCGTGGTCAATAACCTCTCGGAGTTGGTTTAGCGATTGCTAAAGCGCGGCGTCCTCGACTTCGTAGTCGGATCGTCAAAGTCGACTTCCACCAAAGCGAAATCCACCATCTCATCGAAAGACGGGACACCTTTGCCTCTATCACCACCTCCACCTCCTTTCTAGGGTTAGCAAATATGATAGCTCATTCTTAGGTGAGCTTTGCTCCTACCTCTACTCTTGAGAGAGAGAGACTACCACTCCCATGGAGTTCAAGACGTCCATGTGAGAAGATCCTGCGGGATATCATCAAGACCCCCTTGTGGGAAGATCCATCTAGGATATCATCAAGACCTCCGCTTGGAGATGAACCTTACCTTGTATCTTTCCCTTTGTTGTTCGTGTACCTTGTGATCTTGTGTGTTTGATTGTCTAGTGGATGTGTCATTTGGACTTGTTCTTGAGTGTTTCCCTTGTGATTTCTCCCGTTCTTCCCGTGTTCATCGCGTTCTTGAGGATCCCTCCAAGCGTGAAAGATTGACCTACACGGGTTTGCACCGTATCAAGAAGTATCCAAGTGGATGAGCAAAGGCTCTCACACAAATATGAGCTAATCCAATGCTAAGTCTCAAAGGGAGGAGGAGGAGTCCTATATATATGATGCGGAGCATCCTTCCATCATCCCATGGACTATACATCAACACATCCAACCCCACAAGGACCCATGACAAGATCTAGAGCACGTGCTTTGGAAACCGAGGTGAACTCCTTCCTACTAGACTTGCATATGGACACAAATGGAACATGTCTACTACCTCACCAAAATGTGCTATGCCTCCTTAGGTATGAAGTGGAACATCACCAAGAAGCTCAGGAGCATCCCCAAGAAGGAGAACCACCCCAAGGCCACGAGGACTGAGAACAAGGACAACAACAACAGCACAGGTGACTCCAGGCCACCCCGTGCGCACGGGCCCCAGAAACCCCGTGCCCACGGACTACTCAGGGAGTTGGCGCTAGAGCACCCCGCGCGCACGGGCGTGTACCGTGCCCACGGGACCCCCGTGCACACGGGCCCAACTTACCCCGTGCGCACGGGTCTCCCAGGATGGACGGTTAAGATGATGACTTCGGCTCCACTTCTCCTCCTTCGACCCCAAGCCTATATATATTTCGTACCTAGGGCCTTGTTTAGGGTTAGCAAAGTATTAGATGAGATCTTGGTGAGCTTTGCTCCATTACCTTCCCTCTTTGAGGATCAAGACCCCCTAGGGAAGAATCCATGAGGATTTCAAGACCTCCATTGGGAGAAGACTATCTACCACCAAGACCCCTCTCCTTTTGGATCTGGGATGAACTTTGCCATTGTATCTTTCCTTTGATTGTGTTTGAGACTTGTGGATCTTGTGTTGTTACTCTAGTGGATGTGTAATTGGGAATTGTTGGAGTGATTGCCTCTTTGTGTTCATCCTTGTGTTCTTGTTGTTCTTGTGATTTCTCTCCATTTTCCCCCTGCAAGTGTGAAAAGATCCTTCCTAGGGTTCTACCCTACATCATATGGTATCATGAGCGAGGTTCATTCACATCTTGGAGTCCCTACCTTCCACTTTCTAGCTTGATTTTGTTTTTTTCGTCCTAATACGAAAATCCCCACCAAAAATAGCCCCAAAAAATTTTCTTGCAATTTGTTGATTTGATCCACGAATTTGGTGTTTGGCAAGTGGATCTACACCTCCACCACCATCCCCACCCATCCCCCACTGGAATTTGGCCAAAAACTTGCAATCCCCACGAAATCACAGAAGTTCATCCGCTCTCGGGAGACCCGTGCACAGACCGCCGGGACCCGTGCACACGGGCTTCACATACCCGTGCGCGCACGGACTATCCGAGAACTTTCGGCCATTTTTCTACTTTTTCTCATTTTGTTTCACCACCACCTCTTGTGGTCTTCTACACCATTCCACGTGTTTGTTATTTGTTGATTCTGATTTCTCTTGTGTCCTAATGTGTTTTGGCTACTTAGGCACAACTTGGTATCATCAGCGCCACCAATCATCGACTCGAACAACACTTCGGCTTCGACAAGATCATCTTCGACCGTAAGCGAGGACGGTAACCTCGACGACACCATGTACCCCTGCTGATGAACTTGTAATGCTACTAACTCAAGCTTTCCTAGTGTTCCTATGAAATACTAGGATGTTGTTGCCTTGTTTAAAATTCTAGAGTGTGCTTTTCCCTTGTTTACGTGCAGCGCCGTGATTTTGTTAGTGTTCTAGGCTCGCGTCTCTAGCACGGTCTAGCCTAGGACCAAGACTGATCTGCGTCGTTGGCGTTTATTCAACTTTGCATCTCTGAATTGATTATTCTTGACCTTTTTGCTACCATATTATAAGCCTTCCCAGATCCACATACATCTCGTCGTGCGTTTGACTCTCCACAGTAATCGCTGTATCCAAGCTTTGAGAGTTTTGACTACTACGGTTGCCGATCACCACCTATTCTTTGGGTAGGCTGGTAAGAATTTGAGATTTGCTTGACGGGTTTGTGATACACCACCACCACTTCTTAGTAGTCTGTGGGATCATATTCTTGTGTGTTTCTATTTGCTGCTAACCATGGTAGGATCACAAGCCGATGAGACTGATTGGGAGAACACGGCGAACAAGGAGCTACATGATAAATTTCAGCAAATGATGAGTGGGCGGGTGCAAGATGTGGTGAACAGATTTGACGAGGCCATGGAGAAGATAGATGGCATTGAGAAGACGTTTGAAACAAAGCTTGATAGCAAGTTTAATGAATTGCTCGCGCGTTTTCCACAACCACCGCCGGCTGCACCTATCGCACCTCTACAACGACAACAACTACGCCCCCTTCCAAATCAGTATGGATGAGCTCAGCGTGTTCCTATTGAGCCAGGACAAAATTCTGGTGCGGCTGCTATCGCTTTGTTGGTGCTTCTTTGGCTCTGCCACTGCTGCTGCTGGTACAGAGGAGGATGACTATGTGGGAGATTACGAGGATGAGGTTGATCAACATCGAACTACGTGCAACCACCAACACCACAACCACCGGGTCATCCACATGCAAATAATGGCAATGTTAGGGCTCCCCCTCAGTGCGAGATCATGACCATCTCCTAAACTGAAATTGAATATTCCACCATTTGAGGGTAGATATGTTTCTGATATATATCCTACTTGGGAGTTAGAAACTGAACAACGATTTACATGTTTACAATATCACGAGGAGAGGCGTGTTCTGCTGCATTGTTTGTGCTTTCACTAGCTTTGCATGTGTTTGGTGGTGCGAACATTGTAGATTATATCTGTTCCAGCTACTTGGGCTGCTTTGAAAACTGCTATGCGTACTCGTTGGGTTCCACCATATTATCAACGTGAATTACTTCAAAAATTGCAGCGCTTAAGACAAGGAAAAAATTACGTAGAAGAATATTATCGGGAATTACAAACTGGCTTGATTAGATGTGGTATTGTTGAGGAGAATGAAGCTATGCTTGCGTTTTACGGTTGGATTAAATAGAGATTCAGACCATTCTAGACTATAAGGATTATAATAATATCACTCGTTTATTCCATCTTGCTTGTAAAATTTGAGCGTGAAGGGCAGGATCGAGAGGCATTGGCGCGCACTAACTTTTCTCGCAGGTCGACCTTCATCATGGACACCACGTGCATCATCTACTTCCTTTGCACCATCACCTCTTTCAGGTGCCACCTCCAACCGTGATACAAGAAAGCGGGCACAACCACCACTATCCGCCAAGAGCACACTGCCGGGCTGCTGCAGAGCTCTTCTTCTTCCATGGCGTCAGCAGGGCACACAAGTGATATTATTTGTCGTCGTTGTAAGGGAAGAGGACATTTTTTGAGAGAATGCAAATCTCAGCGTGTGATGATTGCTCTTGAGGATGGTGGGTATGAGTCCGCTAGTGAGTATGATGAGGAGACTTTGGCTCTTATTACACATGAGGAACACAGTCGAGATGATTTTGATCATGAGACACAATATATGGCTCTTGAAGATCTTGCGGTATGAATGTTTAGTTGCTCAACGTGTTTTGAGTGTGCAGAGTTACACAAGTGAGCAAAATCAGAGGCATAATTTGTTCCATACAAATGGAGTTGTGAAGGAGCGTTCTATTAGCATCATCATAGATGGAGGAGCTGCATCAACTTGGCTAGCATGGAGATGGTGGAGAAGCTATCTCTCACCACAATACCACATCCACATCCTTACTACATCCAATGGTTCAACAACAGTGGCAAGGTTAAGGTAACACGTCATTGTTAGTGTGCATTTTAGTATCTCTACATATGCTGATTATGTTGATTGTGATGTGGTACCTATGCAAGCATGTTCCTTATTACTTGGTAGACCATGGCAATTTGATAAAAATTACATACACCATGGTAGAAACAATCAATATACTCTTGTTCATAGGGATAAAAATATTACTTGTGCTTCCTCGACTCTGATTCCATTTTGAAAGATGATATTAATAGAGCTAATAAAGCAAAGCGGGAGAAAATAAGAGTGAAAATCAGATTGTGGCAAAAGAATTTGAGCAACACATGAAGCCTAATAATAAACCATCTCTGTTGCTACGAAATTAAATTGAAAAGTGCATGTTTACTTGCCACCAAATCTGATATTGATGAGCTAGATTTTAGCAAATCTATTTGCTATGCTTTTGTGTGCAAAGAGGCATTATTTTCATTCGAGGACATGCCTTCCTCTTTGCCCCCGCTGTCACTAACATTTTGCGGGAGTTCACGGCGTCTTTCCACAAGGCGTGCCACCGGATTACCACCTATTAGAGGATTGAGCATCAAATTGACTTAATTCGCGGTGCATCATTACCCAACCGTGCACCATACCGTACCAATTCGGAGGGGACGAAGGAGATTATCGTCAAATCATGAGAGCTGCTCGACAAAGGTTATATACACGAATCCCTTAGTCCTTGTGCTGTTCCTATTATTCTAGTGCGAAAAAGGATGGTACATCACGTATGTGTGTTGATTGTAGAGGCATTAATAATATTACTATTCGTTATCGTCACCCTATTCCTAGCCTAGATGATATGCTTGATGAATTGAGTGGCTCTACAATATTCTCCAAAGTTGATTTGCATAGTGGATACCATCAAATTCGTATGAAATTGGGAGATGAATGGAAAACAGCATTTAAAACTAATTTTGGATTATATGAGTGGTTAGTCATGCCTTTTGGGTTAACTAATGCACCTAGTACTTTCATGAGATTAATGAGCGAAGTTTCGTGCTTTCATTGGACGATTTGTGGTAGTCTATTTTGATGATATCTTGATTTATAGCAAATCTTTGGAAGAACATTGGAACATTTACGTGCTGTTTTTAATGCTCTCGTGATGCACGTTTGTTTGGTAACCTTGGGAAGTGCACCTTTTGCACCGACCGAGTATCTTTTCTTGGCTATGTTGTTACTCCACGAGGAATTGAAGTTGATAAAGCCAAGATTGAAGCTATTGAGAGTTGGCCGCAGCCCAAAGCGGTCACACAAGTGAGGAGTTTCCTTGGCCTCGCTGGTTTCTATAGGCGTTTTGTGAGAGATTTCAGCACCATTCTGCACCTCTCAACGAGCTTATAAAGAAGGATGTGCCTTTTGTTTGGGGTACCGCATACGGAAGAAGCCTTCACGGTATTCAAAGCTAAGTTGACACATGCTCCTTTACTCCAACTTCCTTATTTTAATAAGACTTTTGAGCTTGAATGTGATGCTAGTGGAATTGGATTAGGAGGTGTGTTATTACAAGATGGCAAACCTGTTGCATACTTTTACGAAAAATTGAGTGGGCCTAGTTTGAACTATTCTACTTATGATAAAGAATTATATGCTCTTGTTCGGACTTTAGAGACATGGCAACATTATTTATGGCCCAAAGAATTTGTTATACATTCTGATCATGAATCTTTGGAACATCTTAAAAGTCAAGCTAACCTGAATCGTAGACATGCTAAATGGGTTGAATTCATTGAGACTTTCCCTTATGTCATTAAACACAAGAAGGGTAAAGAAAATGTTATTGCTGATGCATTGTCTCGTCGTTATACTATGCTTTCACAACTTGACTTTAGAATATTTGGTTTGGAGACCATCAAAGATCAATATGTGCATGATGCTGAATTTAGCGATGTATTGCGAATTGTAAAGAAGGTAGAACATGGAACAAGTTAAATGCGTTAATGATGGATTTGTGTTTCGTTCTAACAAGCTATGCATTCCAGCTAGCTCCGTTAGTCTTTTGTTGTTGCGGGAGGCGCATGGAGGAGGACTAATGGGACACTTTGGCGTGAAGAAGGCGGAGGACGTACTTGATACACATTTCATTTGGCCAAAGATGCGACGGGATGTTGAGCATTTTATTGCTCATTGCACTACATGTCAAAAAGCTAAGTCACGACTCAATCCTCATGGTTTATATATGCCTTTGCTGTGCCTAGTGTTCCTTGGGAGGATATATCTATGGACTTTGTTTTAGGTTTACCTCGAACAAAGAAGGGAGGATAGCATATTTGTTGTCGTGGATAGATTCTCGAAAATGGCACACTTTATACCATGTCATAAAAGCGATGATCTTTGTTAATGTTGCTGATTTGTTCTTTCGTGAAATTATTAAGCTTGCATGGTGTGCCAAATACTATTGTTTCAGACCGTGATACTAAATTTCTTAGCCACTTTTGGAGATGTTTATGGGCTAAGTTGGGGATTAAATTGCTTTTTAGTACTACTTGTCATCCCCAAAGCGATGGATAAAGCTGAAGTAGTCAATAGAACATTGTCTACTATGCTTAGGGCTGTTTTGAAGAATAATAAGAAAATGTGGGAAGCATGCTTGCCTCATATTGAATTTGCTTATAATCGTTCATTGCATTCTACTACTAAGATGTGCCCTTTTGAAATTGTGTATGGTTTCCTACCTCGTGCACCTATTGATTTGTTGCCTCTTCCATCTTGGAGAAGGTTAATTTTGATCCTAAAGAACGCTGAATTGATTTTAAAAATGCATGATTTAACTAAGGAAAACATTGGCGTATGAATGCTAAATACAAACTTCTTTGGAGATAAGGGTAGAAAACATGTTGTGTTTGCACTGGAGATCTTGTTTGGTTACATTTGCGTAAAGATAGATTTCTAATTTATAAATCAAAGCTAATGCCACGTCTTGATGGTCCTTTTAAGGTGTTAGAGAAAATAAATGATAATGCAT
>JAHHZJ010010086.1:0-15682 GCA_021437245.1 Aegilops speltoides
AGGGTTATTATTAATCTAATCTGAAAGTTTAAAATTCAAAATTTTAAGGAAAATATCGTAAAAGAAAAAAACACATCCTGGATGTATTTGACTAGTTTGGTTAATTTAAAAATGGGAATGTTTAACCCAAAAAAAATTGGGGTTTCACGTAAATGTCGTCTTTATTATTGCGATCTTGTTTTCTTTCTTTTTTTTATGTCTGACGGGATTCAACTAAAAACCCGGAAACCTTGGGGCACACCTTTGAAGTGGTTTAAAAGAAACCAAAGTTGTTTTCAAATTTGGGGTGTGCTTATTTAAAAATTATTTGTCACCCAAATCGAAGGTTCTTCTGGCCCGGAGGCATTGGGACCTTCACACAAACCAAGGAAGAATTGTTGTAAGTGGACCTTTTAGAAGGTTTTCCCGAAAGAATGATGGGAAAAGTAACGATGAGGAATAGTACCCTTTCCCAAAAGTAGTTAAATCGAAACAGGTTTGAATAAAAATGGAAGTTTGGTGTTGTATGAAACTTGAAAGTTTGGAACCTCTGTCCGAGTAAGTCCGCAAGTTCGTAATTTTTGGAAGTTTATGATTGATGAACCCGAATTGAAGGGATGGTGACCCCCAAAAAGGCTTGGGCCATAAATGAATGGGCCATGTTGAAAAAAGATGGTTTGGGATTCGGGAGGCAACAAAGAAAAAAGTGGATCTTGAAAAGGGGGAAACCCCTATGCTCCTTTCAAAAGGTTTCACAAGCAAGGGAGACCGAAACCTTTCCCCCTGGGATCTTAAGTCCCGAATTGAGAATTCCAAGATTAGAAAGGCAAATTGTAAAGCCTTCGAAATTTTACGGGGGGAAGACAACAAGGTTTTATCGAAAAGGGCTAACGTTCAATCCCCGTATTTATGGGGGAACCTGGAGTTGGAATAAGCGCTTTGTGTTGTAAACATTTGGGATCGGATTTTGGGAAACCTTTTTAAAAAATAGGGGGTCGTGATTTCGATTTAAATTGGGAGAAACTCGGAAATATTAGTTTGAATGCTGGGTCTTAAAAGGTTTTTAAAAAACCTCGGTAATCTTACATATTGGGCTTGTCTTAGGAAATGGAAATTACTTTCCAAAGAATACCTTGAAAAGTTTTGAAGGTTCAAAATGGACAAAAAAGGGTTTTTTGGGTTACAAGGTTAATTAAAGGGATCAATGGGGGAGAAGGGAAAAAGAAAGGTTCAAGCGGGGCTCTTCAGATCTTTGTTAAGGGGTGGCCTTCTTAACCAGGGAGGAAAAAACGGGGTCCTTGGGGGTAAAAATCTAAATGAAAAGGTAAGGTTGTTTCTTTTGGAGGTCAAAGGCTAAAGTAAATTCACAAGTTTGAAAAGGGGGTTAAATGGGAGGGGTTTTTTAATAAGGGAGGAATTGGTTGTCGTTAAAAACCATTGAAGCGGTAATAGCAAGGAACAAAAGGGGGTTGGGTTAATGATTGGGCATATTGGCGGGGAAGAAAATCTTCGTGAAATCGGGCAAGCCTTACGAAGGAATCCGATTTCCAAGGGACCAAGACACAAGAGGGTTCAATTCCATCCACTTAGTGGGGAAATGTTTCAAATCATCATCTGGTATTTGCGGAACCCTTATAAGTCTTAACAAAAATGTCCCCAAAGATCCGGGTGAAAATTCTGTTTCTGAAACCATGAAGTGGGGGGAAATTGCCCTAGGGAATTAAAGATTTTTACCATTTCGATAAATTTTTCACGCTAAATTGTATGGAAACGAAATGGTGAAGCTGCAAAACAACATTAAGATGTCACAGAACTTTTTCAAAGATGGTTATGTTTTAAATGAACAAAGGTTGTTATTTGATTTTGGGCAACAAGTGTGTGATTGAATGAATTCCTTAAGGCCAATCGTTTGTTGTTGCCTTCTTTTTCCTGAAAAGTTTTAAATATTAGAATTTTCGGGGAAAATTTGGGTCTACCAAGCTCCTCTCGGGGTTATAAAGGATACTGGTGCCAAAGGGGAATGGGGGGCGATTTGAATTAGGGCACCCGAAATTTAATTCGGGCCCTCTCTAAGAACCTGAAGCCTTGAAGCATAAACTAAAGTTAGTTGGAGTGATTATTCAGGGAAAAAGGATTGGGGAAGAATTAATAGGTTTATCAAGAACTCCAAAAACGGACAAAAACATTTGGTTTTATCATCAAAAAGATTTAAAGTGAAAGTGGAACCAATATGGGTAGGGCTTTGGTTTTGCCAATGTTTAGGTAGTTACATTTTTGAAATGGAATCCCCCAAAGGTTTTCGAGAAGAAAGAGATTTTGAGGAAAAAGTTGGTCCGGAGGACAGGACAAAGGGGAGCCGAATGGTCCTAAAGATTGTTAATTGGAAGCCATTTTGGATTGAATGGCAAAGGAATTCTAAATTTAAATTGGAACCCCGGGGAAATCCTGATGGGTTGGTGGAAAGGGAAAGGGAAAAGGGTGGGGCCTCCCCCCCTACCTCTAACTAAACCCCCTTTTTTTTCCCCTCGGGAATTATCCCTAGGTTGGGGGAACCTATGGGGTGGCTTGGGCGTCCTTTGGCCGGTTCCCTGGTCCAATTGGGGGGGCACCTTGGGAAACCCAATTTCGTGAATCTTCCTTAGGTGGGTCCCCCCATTTACCCAAAAATCCCAAAGTTAATGAACCCTTTTGAAACTAAATCTTGAGGCTTTGGGAACTCTCCCGAACTTATCTTGAGGGGTTCCCAATTTTGGGGAAGAAAGGCAATTTGGGGGTGGCGGGCGGGGATCCCCCGGTTTTCCGGGGCTGGGGAGGCAACCCTTCCCCTTCCTAATCACCAGACTTGGGGGCGGGTTTTTTGAAATTCTTTCCCCAACCCAAATTGGAATACTCATTTTAACTTTTTGGCCCCAAACCCCGGTTTTGGGGGAAAATTAAGGGCAAAACCTGACAAAAAAAAATTTGGAATTGTTAAAATGGGCCCAAAATATTTGGGGAAAATAATAGTGGAATTGGAAAATTTTTTTGTCTTGGGGATTCTCTTTAAATTGTTGGGGGGGAATCAAGGGGTGAAGAAATGAGGTAAAAATGGGCTTTTTATCAAAAAATGGGAAAAAAACCCTGGAGGTTGGAAAGTTTTTTCCTTGGTCTTTCACAAAAGAAAAGGGAGGTTTTTTTAAAAAGGTTTTAAAATTAAAAAGATTTTAAAGGAAATGTTGGACAAAAAATAGATTTTGAAAAGGAGACATACCTTTTTAAATATTTGAATTGTTTGGGAAACGGATTTAATAGGGTGGGGAAATTATATTAGGAAAATTCATTTGGGGATGATTTTGGGAATTGGGGGTATCAATAAATTTTGGGAATTGAAAAAAATATTGGGTTTGGGGTTATAAAGGAACACAACAAAGAAAAGCACTTTGAGTTAAGATTTTCAAAATCAAAAACCTAATTTTGGGGAAAAAAAAAATTAAAAAAAGGGAATAAGGAATTTGGAATTTTTTTAAGATTTGGAAAAAAATTTGGGGGAAAAGATATGATTAAAATATACAGGGGAATTTTGAGAATATTTTAAAAAAAGAATTTTAGGCCTTTTGGGGAAAAATTCCCCTTTTTGGGAATTGTTTTTGGGAATTAAATATCCTCTTTTTTAAATTTTAAAAAAAACCTTTTTGATTTGAAAAGGGAAAAAGAGGGATTTGGAAATTACGGGAAGTTTTTCCTTATATTAAAGGAAAATTTATTTTTGGGAAAATTTGAAAAACCGGAAAAGGGGGAATGGAAATATTTTTGACAAAAGGTTTTAAAAATGGATATTATTGAAAAAAATAAATAATTTAACCCTTTTTGAAAAAAAAAAAAATGGGAAACCAACTTGTAAAATCTTACAAGAGGAAATAAATAAAAACCCAAAATTGGAATTTTAAATAAAATTAAATTTATGCTTTAAAAAAGGAGGTTAGAAGGAATAAAATTTTTTTAAAAAGGGGGAGGAAAAGGGGGGAAAATTAAGGAATAAAACCCTTTTAAAGTGATTTTGACCCAAATTTTTGGTTTTAAAAATTTATCCTTCAGGATTATTGAAACCTAAATTGGTAAATTTTCTTTTAAAAGAAAAAAGGAGCTTTAAGACACTAAAAATCTCGGGGGAGGTGGAAAAACCCAAAATTTTGGGAGTGAATTTTTAAAAATTTCTTTATGTTTTGCCATGAAAGGTTGAATAAATAGGTTGAACGGAATTTTGAAAAAAAAGGGGGTAATAAATTAAAGCAGGCCAGTTTATTTGTGTTTTAAAATTATAACTAAATCCAAGAATAAAATTTGGTTGGGGGTTTTTCTTTGGTTTTTAAAAGGGTTTAATGGAATTTATTTTCTGGGCCTTAACTTAAAAATAAACAAATTTGGCTTTGAAAATTGATTTTAAAAAGGCTTATGAAAGATTAAAGGTTTTTGTTAAATGTTAATTAAAGGGTTCCCAAAATGGGTTATTTCAGGGTTTTGGGGAATTTTGTGGTCAAAATAACTAAATTTTTTTTAATTTGGAGCGGGGTTTTTACAAAAATTTTTTTTGTTAGGTTTTGGGGGTTATTTTAATAAAGCTAAAAAAGGGTTTTAAAAAGGGTTTTTGGCTTTTAAAATGGTTTAAACTTTTAATACGATAATTTTTTGTCAAATGTGTGGAAAGGTCAAAAAAAATTTTTTGGTTTGGAGATTGGGAAAATTTTTAAAAGTAATTTTTTTGGAAAATTTTTATAAGGGGGAAAGAGTTTTTACTTTTTTGGGATTTCCCATGTATTTATTTTGGGTAGTAGAAAGAATTAGAAAAAAAACCTTTAAAACAAATGGGAAAAATGTGGAAAAGCAAGGGATTTTGCAGTTTTGGGAATTCTCATTAATTTCCTTGGGGTCCCATTTCATGATTCCTTTTAGGATTTTGGGGAAAGATTTTTAGGGGATTTTTGGCAAGAATAAAAAAGGAAATTATTTTGAAATAAGTTTGGAAAAAATGGGGGTTAACAAACTTGACAATGAAAAATTTTTTGGGAAGGGGTAATTGTACCTTGGAGGTTTCGATTAATGGTGGGAAAAATTTTAAAAATAAATGATTGGAATATTTGGGAAGGTGATTGTTGGAAGGGATAAAAAGAAATCCTTTTTTATTAATTTAAAAAAGATTTGGGGGAAAAGGCTTTTTTAAAGGGGTTTGTGTTTTGAGTTTCCAGATTTTAAAATTTTTGTAAAAAAGGGAAAAAAATGTTTGTAATTTGAAAGTGATTTGGGAAAATTGGGGGGGAAAAAAAGAACCCATGTTAAAGAAATTTTTTGGTAATTTAAGCAAAGAATGGAGAACAATGGGGAAAAAAGGGGAAAAAAAGCCTTTTTGAACTTAAAAGGGATTAAATATCATAAATTTGGGAAAAAAAACCCTGGTTAAAGTCTTTTGGCTGGAGGGGAATACCACAAAGAAATTTAATTAATAGGGGTAAGGGTATCCCTTTTGGGGAAAAGGGGAAAAAAATTTTTTAAATTTTTTGTAACTTTGTGGAAATCAAATTCCTTTAATTTAAGGCAACGTTTGATATCTAAAGGTGGTTAAACCTTTTGAAAAGAAAAAAATGGTTGAAGGGTTTTACAACTTTTGGAATGGAAAATTGTGTGTATTTTTAGGCAAAGGGGTAATGATTGTTTGTGTCCTTTTTAAAACGAGGAATATTTTGGGCTCCTAAAAATAAGGCATTGGGGAAATATTTTGGCGGAAATCTTAAAAGGCGTTGGGTGGCGTAAGATTGGGGGATTAAAGCACCGTTTGCTGGATGGAAAGTTAAACCTTTTGGTGTTTTTTTTTTTGGGTTTTTGTTGAATTTTGTTTAAGGTCTGTTGGGTTTTGTTGCCTCTGGTTGTTTTTTGGGGGTTTGTACAGTGTTAGGCTGATTTGGCACCTTGAAAATTCCCGGGGAAAAGGGAAAATTTTGGAAATTTTTGTTTTGGTTTGTTTTTCTTTTCTTTTAAAGACAATGTTGATTTCTGGTAATGGAAATCGGAGAGGTAGCTCTCCTTTTATCAAAAAAAATTTCTGTTGCCAAACACCTTCTTAGTGTGAGCACCATTCAGAACACCGGTAACACCGAACTAGTTTTGTGAGCACGTGAAGTCAGTGGCCGAGCTTCCGCCTCACGGGAGCCAAAGTGGGCTGCCCGTCGGCGCACCAACCTGGCCTTGCGACGGGAGCAAGGGCTGGTTCCTGCTACCGATCCCCTGCCGTTGGCACCCCCTGCAATGAACGAGGACGAAGAAACTCTATGGGCGTTTTTCTACTCCAGTTTGGCAAAGAAAGGACCAGGGAAGCGTCGCGCTGCGGAGGCGGGCTGACAGGTAATGAAGGCGGAACTGCGGCCGCACAAAATTACTTCATACTGCATTAACGAAATTGCTTCACGGACGACTGTCCTGCGACCTCCGAAAATGCCGCCTTCCACTGCGCTCCTGCGTGTGTGTATAGCAAGCTACACACAAAAATGGCGGCCGGTGCATACGATTCGTACCGTGGCAGCAGAACAAAGGCATGCAGGGTCAAAAAAGAACAGTCGTCCGTGAAGCAGTTTCGAATTTAATTTTGTGCAATTTCCTATTCGACTAAAGGAAGTCATTGCCTGACTGCTCCGCCCTACTGGCCTATTCTAGCTGCTGCTGCTGCTGGAAAGTGTGGGTGAATGGACTCGGCTGCAGCGTTGGCGAAAACTTCTCTGTTTTTTTCTCGTATAAGTTTTGATCAAAATCAAACTACCCAAAATTTAACCAAATTTATATTAAAATCTCTAAAAAACATAATATCTGCTGGCACTAGATTTTAAAAACAGTTCCCCTTTGGTATAGGGCCGCCGTCCCATCCTTGCTGCACCCCTTCCCCTCCAAGGCTTGAAGCGGTACTACTGCTGCTCTGCTCCCCCTTTTCAAACTCTTTCCCCTTCGTCCAAAAAGCTCAGCTGCCCTGCTCGCCCCCGCCGTCTCCCTTCAGCTCCTCCGCCTCGCGGGCAGGGCCTAAACCTAAGCCTAATAGCAGCCCCGGCCCGCCTCCCCGGCGCAAATGCGCCTCCCCGCCCGCCGCTCCACCCGCATGGGCTGGGAGCTGGGCGGATGAGGCGCGGCTGCAGCAGCGCCGACTCACGTGGCGCAGCTGCTCGCGGACATCGGCGAGGCGGCCGCGCTGCAGGTGCTGCGGCTGAAAGTCGTGGAAGCCCGTCCGGAACCTCTCCGGCTACATCATTGGTGGGCGGCGAAGAACGCGTCGGACACCCCTAGCGCCGAAGCCCGGCCCCCCGGAGGTGTGCATTGTTCAGCTGCTCTCGGACTTGCTATTTTGGGTCGTTTTGGTGGGAAGAGTTTCTTTGATTTTGTTCCTTATTTGGGTTTCAGCTAACTATGGTGCGCTTTTGGTTTCTCTGTGCTAAACTTTTTTTTGTCAGAGGAAAATTGACTGAATTTGTTTGTTCAAGTGGGCTTCTCTCTGCGTCCCTGTCCTCTTCAGTACGTTCTTTCTCTTTCTTCTCTCTCCCTGTCCTCTTCCATGGAATAGGGCATGTCTGATCATCGATGATTGGATCGATTCTGTATTGTTAATCGTGGATATTTTGGTGGATTGATGAAATTTCTGTACCGAGGTCTGTTTGTAAGCATGGCTATGGTTCTGTTCATATTGGGGCCACCCGCGGGCCAGCGACCGGCGGGCTCGCTCTGCCCAAACAGGCTGCCCACGCCCCAATCCGTCACTTCTCTTCATTCTCCCGGCCGACGCGCTCGACCTGACGGCTGCAGCGTGAAAACTTGTCTGTGGAGATTTTGCAGTTGCGTTCATTTTTGCGGAAAATCCCTTGGAAGGCTGAACCTCGCAGATGCGATACATGCTGAGCCGAGGTGGACGGCGGCGCCGAGCTCTTGGCAGGTGTGAGGACGAGGAGGGAGGGAAGGGTGCAGAAAGGCCCTTGCGCGAAGAAGAGGGGAAGCGGCGGAGAGGGTCGGTGAGATTCCGTTGGCATAGCGATGGATGCCCAGGACCTAGCTAGGTCTCCTTCATCTTTTATTATCGAGTTTTGAAAAAGCTTTTTGCATTTTATAAATAAAAAACCGAAAACAAAAAGCGGTCCACAAACCACACAACAAAATATGGGGTTACGGGCCCTAACAAGCCCGGAAGAAGAAAAACAAACAAAAACCTTGGTGGGTGATCTAAGACTCCGGGTGGTGGGGCGGGCGGCGGCGGCCATCGGGTAATCGGGATGAAGGTTGAGATGGCGTCGTCCGACCTACATAAAGGGCCAAGCCCAGAATTTTAAGGAGCATCGAGGCGCGAAGGGAAATGTTGGATCACGCTTTTCGAACAGTCCCGTCGGCAAGGACCCCAACCTCCGCCACCTAATGTGGCAAGAGGATGTAAGGGGACACGGTTACAAAAGGTTGGGGGTGGTGTGGCTCCCACTCCAAAACATTCCAAAGGAACGGGGAGGCATGCGAAAATGTGATTGGAGTCTTGAGAAACATGAGGCGGAATCGTGCAGGGCCATTCGTCAGGACCTCACGGGCGGGACGTCCAGCCCACGAAGATCACAATCTTGATGGGCCGAATCCCCCATCGAAAGGGGAGGGCGGATGAAGGGAATGGCGGGTGCTTTTGGTGGGAAGCGGCGGCGGCTCTGGTGGGCCGCACAAGGTCTGGATATCCACCAGGGCCTCATGAAGGCCCGGATCAAAACCACGCCCGGTATTCGCCCGAAAAGGCCGGGGAAAAATGCCCCTTCAGAAGGGCCCTATCCGAAATCATAGTTGCAGAGATAGAGAAAGGGCGGGCGGGCGGGAGAATCTCGGCCCGGGTAACCGCGTCGAGGCGGACCCAGAGATAGAGCCTTCTGAACACCGTGGAAGAGAAGGGCCCAAAACGAAACCGATTTCTAGCGGGAAGGGAACCTTATTAGGATAATTCCCCAGAGGCCACCGACCTGCGTGATCCCAAAACCAAGAAGAAGGGCAATATTCATCCGTTTAGAGCCATGATGCCTAATCCCCTTCCCTGGGCTTCGGATTCGAAGGTGACCATGTGATACTTCCTTTGCCATGAAACCCGTGAATCGGGACTGAATTTTGGGATCTCCTTATGGAGAGACTCATGGAGGCTGTAGAAACTCATAAGAAACAAGAGGAGTTTGGAGAGGGATGAGTTGATAAGGTAGTCCGGCTTGAAAGCCACCTCCTGCCGGGGCTCTTTCGGAGGGCTTGGTCATGGAGGGTGAAGTGGGGACAAAGAAAAGGAGTCACTAATGGGGGTCCCCGGATAGTGTGGGGAAAGAGCCAGGGAATTAAGTTTGTTGGCAATGGCCCGGTCGGAGATATCCCATCACCATACGTCCTCTTTGAAGTTGGTCTTGAGGCCCGCATCATTGGGCGGGAAGGAGGAACAGGTTGGGTGTCAACTCGACCTTGACCATGATGATCGTTTTGGCATATTGGAGGATGGGATCCGAGCCCCGAAGGTGGGGGTAATCCGGATGTGGCGGTTTTTATCGAATGGGGCCAAAGTGTCCGACCAATTGAAGGAAAGGGAGGAGAATTAAGCCTTGGCGCCCCTGGGGGGAAGAAGGGATCTGCCTTGAATTAGGGTGCGACCGAGACCGGAACTCTTGTGATCCATCGGTCATCGAAAACCCTTCGGAAGGATTCCCAAAAGGTATATGGAAAATCGATCTTTAGAAAGACCGTTACAGCGGACCCATGAAGGACCTCATAAGCACGGGACACCATCCGGGGATGAATTGAAGGAAATATGCCCTAGAGGCAATAATAAAGTTATTATTTATTTCCTTATTTCATGATAAATGTTTATCATTCATGCTAGAATTGTATTAAGGAAACATGATACATTGTGAATGCATAGACAAACAACATGTCACTAGTATGCCTCTACTAGACTAGCAATCAAAGATGGTTATGTTTCTAACCATGAACAAGGGTTGTTATTTGATTAATGAGGTCACATCATTAGGAATGATCGATTGACATGACCCATTCCATTAAAGCACCGATCGTTTAGTATGTTTCTGCTTTTATCCATGACTTATACATGTTCCTATAACTTGAGATTATGCAACTCCGTTTACGGGGAACACTTTGGTGCTACCAAGCGTCTGGCTCGGTGATTAAAAGGTACTGAGTGTCTCAAAAAATGTTGGGTTGGCGTATTTGAGATTAGGTTTTGTCCTCCGATTGTGGGAGAGGTATCTCGGGCCCTCTCGGTTACACATCACTTAAGCCTTGCAAGCACTACAACTAATGAGTTAGTTGTGAGATGATGTATTCGAAGTAAAAGACTTGCGTGCGAGATTGAACTAGGTATTGGATCCGGATCGAATCTCGGGCAAGTAACATACCGATGACAAAGGAAAACTATGTTGTTATGGTCGACCAAAAGATCCGTAGAATATGTAGGAACCAATATGGGCATCCGGTCCGCTGTTGGTTATTGACCGTGAATAGTTCTAGTCATGTCTACATTGTTCTCGAACCAATCCATGCAAAGGTTCGATGGGGTTATTATGAGTTTATGTATTTTGATGTCCGAAGGAGTTAGTCCGGATGTGATCACGGACATGAGGAGTCTGGAATGGTCGAGACATAAAGATTGAATATTGGAAGCCTATGTTTGGAGTTGGAATGGTTCGGACGAAATTCTGGGCCGGGAGGTTGGAACCCCGGGAGTAAATGGGCCTCGGTGGGCCTTGAGGGGAGGACCCCGGGAGGTGGCCCTTCCCCCGTCGAATAGGACAGGAGGCCCCTTTTCCCCAAGGAAAGATCCTACCGGGGGGGACTCCTCGGGCGTTCCCCTTGGGGCGGGCCCCTCCCCTCCCCTTTATCTCGGGGGCAGGGGCCCTAAAACCCAAGTTTGACTAGATCGTTCCAGCCGTGTCGGTGCCCCCTCCCCAACCACCTGGTTATCGGTAGGGCTTAATAAGCCTGGCAGAAACTCGGGTCGTCCTGCCCGTCTGTGGAACTCTCCCTCACCTTTGGTGGATCGGGTTCGGGGGTCACAGGGTTGTCAAAACTTCCCTCGTGCTTCCGGGATCGGCGGTGCGAGGAATGACTACTTCCCTACTTGTGATGTTGCCCGGTCACAAGGGTTGTGCAACACTCTCCCCCGTTCATACTCACCTATTTGGTGCGGGAAATTTTTGAAATTCTGTTCCCCAGCGAGGCATCGGCCTAGGTTTTATGGTTTGTGTTTTCCAGTGAACCGTGGTTTGGGCTAAAGTTTAAACCAGCATGTAACTTTGGTTAGCGGTTTTGGTAAGCGGACCGAATTTCCGTGGGCTTCTAACTGGTTTGCCGGGGCATGTTTAAAGTGTGGTGGGTGTGCCTTATTTATTGAAGAGTGTCTGGGTTTGAAAGGTTAAACGGCTAAAATTGTTGTGGTTTTGATCTGGGTAGCTGGTTCTTCTTAACCCGTAGACCCGTAAAATTTGCAACAACAAAGTGAGGGCGTTCTTGTTTTGGGGGCTGAGATGGATATGGAAAGGTGATGCTATATTTTATTGTATGGATGATCTTTTTGCAATTATCGGCAATTTGGAGCCATATGGTTTCCTATTTATCAATGCTCCCCGTAATGCTTTCTTTTCACAACGGTGGATATCGTAAAGCTGTTTGGCGGGCGCAGGTGCTCGATGGAGACAAGGTTGGCCTGGCAGGGACAGGTGGGTGAAATGGAGATATGAACACAAAGATGTACCATAATATCATTATATTGATTTATGTGTGTTTATCCTTTTATCACTTATCTTGCTTTAGGGGAGCTTATAAATGATTTACTAAATTATCAAATGTTCTGTATCGTTGAAAGTTAAATGGTGGGCCCCTGTGTCGGGTTGATAAGCTTCCTTAAAGCGGGTGAAGAGTTTGAGAAAATACCGGGGTTAACTTGGAGAGATATCATTGGCCTGGACCGGAACCGAAAGGTGGCGTGAACAAAGTGATAGACAACAAAGATGTTACCTTGAAAACACTCCTTTACGTATGAGGTTATGGTTTAGTTGATTTATCACGTGCATTAGAGATAGAAGTCTTTCAATGGGGTTCTTAAAATAGAAATTGAACTTAAATTTATCAGAACTTATACATAGACTTGTTTTTATGTTTGATTGAGAAATCTCTCTTTTTCCGTTAAAAGCTTCCTTGAAAAGCAAAGTTGAAAGATATGGTACAATTAGGTTTGGGTGAACGAGGACATCCTTTTTTGCCGAGAAGAAAAGGGAGGGGGAACCCTTTCGGAACACGCAAGTTTGGCTCGGGAGAAAAGGGCTACTTAAGTTGTTCCTTACCTTTGACGGGACTTCAAGGGTTTTGGCGTAGGAGCATAAGATTTGATTAAGTTAATATTCAACAGAAGCCCGGATTGAGGTTAATTCCAATAATTCAACTCAAAGGGAAAAGTTACAAGGAGCATAACCGGGAATTGGTCAAATCAGACCAATTGGGATTAATCTTCCCGGGATTGTTTTGGGAAAATTTAATAGCCCCAAGCTACAAATTGGAACTTTATGCAAGGGTTATAAAGAATAAGGCTTTAATGAGTAAACTAGGTAGAAATAGAAGGGTCAATTTGATGGTCGATAAGACCATATTTAAGGAAAAACAAAGGGAAGAAGGGGAATTAAGAAGGCAACAATTCTTTCCGGAGAAAAACCTGGAAACTCCGGGCTTTGCAGTAGTCCGGCGGCTGCCCCAAGTATTTCGGTAAAAGGAGGCAAGGTGAACAAAGGTATATGTGTATAATGTTATTGATTTACCTTACAGGCTAAGCTTGGGTATTTACTTTACATTGCTAAATTTGTTCGAACGGGATTGTTACGAACAAGGAAAAGGGCGATCGATCTGGGTGAAATGGTTCCAAAGTCATTGACGCGGTGGCACCTCACACACCTTGGGTTAGTTTTGACCTAAATAATTGATTTGGTGCTCTTACAGCATTTTTGGGTTTGTGAGGCGGATTCATTAATGAAAGGAAATGGTTGTTTATTTTTGAGAATATCTTTTTGGTCATGCATTGAAAATTCAGATAACTCGAAAATCAATTTCTAATGGAAACCAAAAGACGAGTTGAAATGATAGGCAACTTTTTGTGGTGCCTTTAGGAAGATTTTAAAGGATGAAGAAATCCTTTGATGGACTTTTTATTGATTATAATCACTTGGCACTTTGGGAAGGGTGTCATGGGCAAGTACTGAACCCGTTCCGGTAATGGAAAAACGTTTGTTGGAAATCATCTACAGATTATGTGCCTGAATTTGAGGCTGTGGCGGATTCTTATTTTCCATTACGGATGACTTAGCATATGGGTTTTACTTAAGAAACAAAATGAAAAAGTTTGAAAATTCAAAATTTGAGTAATTGAAAATCACTAACAAAAAATTAAGTTTCTCGATGATCGTGGAGGTGAATATTTGATTTGAGTTTGGCAATTTAAACAATCGGAATGTTTACAAAATTTTCCGAACACCAAAGGGGTAAGGTTGCGGCTCCGTACTTTACTGTAAGCATCTATGATGCCTTTGATTTTCGCTATCGTTTTGGGGTTATTCAGAGGGGCCGCATTCATTTAATAGAACACCGTCGAAATCCGTTGAGCGACACCTTATGAACTGTGGTTTAGCAAGAAACCAAAGTTGTCGTTTCTTAAAGTTTGGGGATCGATGCTTATGTGAAAAAGCTTCAACTGATAAGCTCGAACCCAAATCGAATGTGTCTTCATAGGATACCCAAAGGAAGCAGTTGGGTACACCTTCTATCACGATCCGAAGGCAAGACATTTGTTGCTAAGAATGGATCCTTTCTAGAGAAGGAGTTTCTCTCGAAAGAAGTGAGTGGGAGGAAAGTGGAACTTGATGAGGTAATAGTACCTTCTCCCTTACTTGAAAGTAGTTAAATCGCGAAACCGGTTTACGAGACACCTACCAAGTAGTGAGGAAGTTGATGATGTTGATCATGAAACTTGAGATCAAGTTCTGCAGAACCTCGTAGATCAACGAGTAAGATCCGCCTGAGTGATGCGGTAATCCTGTTACGGAAGTCATGCTACTAGATCATGATGAACCTCGAACTATGAAGAAGCGATGGTGAGCCAGATTCCATAAAATGGCTTGGGCCATGAAATCGAGATGGGATCCATGTATGAAAACAAAGTATGGACTTTGGTTGACTTGCCGAGGTAGGCAAGCAATAGAAAACAAGTGGATCTTCAAGAAGAAGGCGCGTGACGGTAATATTCTTGTCTATAAAGCTCGACTTATGCAAAAGGTTTCGACAAGTTCAAGGGATTGACTACGATGAGACCTTCTCACCCGTGCGATGCTTAAGTCGTCCGAATCATGTTAGCAATTGCGCATTTTATGATTATGAAATTTGGCAAATGGATGTAAAGCGCATTCTGAATGGATTTACGGAAGAAGAGTTGTATATGATGCAACGGAAGGTTTTATCGATCCAAAGGAGCTAACAAAGTATGCAAGCTCAGCGATCCATCTATGGACTGGTGCAAGCATCTCGGAGTTGGAATAAGCGCTTTGATAGTGTGATCAAAGCATTTGGGTTTATCTGAGACTTTTGGAAAGCTTGTATTTACAAGAAAGTGAGTGGGAGCTCTGTAGCATTTACGATATTATATGTAGATGACATATTGCTGATCGGAAATGATATAGAATTCTGGATAGCATAAAGGGATACTTGAATAAGAGTTTTTCAATGAAAGACCTCGGTGAAGCTGCTTACATATTGGGCATTAAGATCTATAGAGATAGATCAAGGCGCTTAATTGGACTTTCACAAAGACATACCTTGACAAAGTTTTGAAGAAGTTCAAAATGGATCAAGCAAAGAAAGGGTTCTTGCACGTGTTACAAGGTGTGAAGTTGAGTCAGGACTCAATGCCCGACCACTGCGGAAGATAGAGAAAATGAAAGATGTTCCTATGCTTCAGCCATAGGCTCTATCATGTATGCAATCTTGTGTACGGACCTGATGTGTGCCTTGCTATAAGCTTAGCGAGGAGGTACCAAAGTAATCGAGTGGATCCTTTGGACAGCGGTCAAGAACATCTGAAATACGAAAAGGACTAAGGATATGTTTCTCGTATATGGAGGTGACAAAGAGCTCATATGGCAGTTACGTTGATGCAAGCTTTGACACGATCCAGACGATTCTAAATCGCAGACCGGATCGTATTTACACTAAGCGGAGGAGCTGTCGGTTGGTGCGAGTTCTAAACAAAGCGTCGTGGCGGGATCTACATGTGAAGCGGAATACATAGCAGCGGAGCGCTAATGAAGATGCGGATGAAGGAGTTCATATCCGATCTAGGTGTCATACCTAGTGCATGCCGGGCCAATGAAAATCTTCGTGACAATCTGGAGCTATTGCCTTAGCGAAGGAATCCAGATTTCACAAGAGGACCAAGCACATCAAGAGGCGCTTCAATTCCATCCGGGACTTAGTCGGGGAGACATAGAGATTTGCAAGATACATACGGATCTGAATGTTGCGAGACCCATTGACTAAGCCTCTTCCACGAGCAAAACATGATCGGCACCAAGACTCCATGGGTGTTAGAATCATTACTATGTAATCTAGATTATTGACTCTAGTGCAAGTGGGAGGCTGAAGGAAATAT
>JAHHZJ010010087.1:0-11504 GCA_021437245.1 Aegilops speltoides
TGCTAATACTTGAGAATATTCTTTGGCTCCCCTTGTTCGAATCAATAAATTTGGGTTGAATACTCTACCCTCGAAAACTATTCGATCCCTATACTTGTGGGTTATCAAGACCTTTTTAAGGCGCCGTTCAATAGCTCTATTCTTTGAGTCACTTGGGATTTATATCTGCTGGACACTATGAAGAACTTGAAAGATGATCAAACTACTATTTTGCCCTCAACTACGAGGGAGGTAAGGAAGCGCCATCTAGCTGCACTAGATTCTCCTTTTGTTATGAGTAAGCTAGCGACACCTAAACCTACTCTGCTATTGATTACGATATATGCATGTTATTGATGATGCCATACGCTATGCATGATACTTATGATGAAACTACTTCTATGCTTGATACTCTTGTGCCACTTGGTGAATTTCTTGATGAGAAATTGCTAGGTCTAGAAAAGAAATTATTGAACACGAACACGATGATGTTAGTGATGATGAACCTATATAGCGCTATTCACGAGGTTATCTTTTAATGTTGAATCTATTGAAGCTATTCTTGCTTGCGGGATAGTCTTGGCTTGAGGTTGCTAGTTAAATGGAGTAAAGAATCTTTTAGAGATAGGATGAGACGACCTGCTTTTGCTACTTCACCTATTTGTGTTCTGATCGGGATTATTATGATTTTCTGTTGATCCGATATAATTACTTTGGTTGAATCTGATCCTTTTATGGCTATGAATCGAAGCTGTTGTGGCACATCTTACTAAGTTAGATGATATAGCTGCCTTGTTTACTAATAATGAGAGATCGCGCTACCTTTATTTACTCAAAATATTTCCGTTCTCATTAAAGGGTGATGCTAAGAAATGGTTTAATTCTCTTGATCCTGGTTGTGTGCAAAGTCCCCAGGATATGATTTATTACTTCTCTGCTAAATATTTCCCTGCTCATAAGAAACAAGCTGCTTTGAGGGAATATACAATTTTGTGCAAATTGAAGAGAGTCTCCCACAAGCTTGGGGAGGCTTCTCAAGATATAATGCTTTGCTGATCATCCTCTTAAGAAACACGAAATATTTGATATCTTTTATAATGGACTAACCGATGCTTCGGAGATTACGGATAGTTGTGCTGGTTCTCTTTTAGGGAAGAACACGGATGGCTGAAATTCTATTGAATAATATGTTGGCTAATGAAAATAATTGGGCACCTCCGAGCTACCTCTGAGCCAATTCTGAGCCAATTCTTGAGCCTATTCCTAAACCAACTCCAGAAGAGAGTGTTCTATTTCTCGATCCGAAGATATGCAAGAGGCAAAGAAATCTATGAAAGAAAAAGGTATTAAAGCTGAAGATGTTAAGAATTTACCTCCTATTGAAGAAATACATGGTCTTAATTTACCTTTGTTGAAGAAGATATGATCTCAATTACTTATTCTTGAAGAACCTCCCGATATCCGACATAGGTAGTAAAGGTAAATTCTCTCTATAGGTATGATAAAGTGAAGTCCCTCCTACTAAAATTGCTAGTCGATTGCTTGGATGAGTTTGATGACTTTATGTTTAAGCAAGATGACTTTAATGCTTATTTTGGTAGACAATTAAACAGAATACCTTTATGATTAAGCGCTTGGTGATTATATGGCTGATATTAGAGGTGAACTTAAACTTGTTAGCAAACATGCTTCTATGGTTACCACCCAAGTAGAACAAGTACTTAAAGCTCGAGAAAGAAGTGCTTGATGAAATGAATAGTAAGAAAAATGATTATCTTTGTTAGAGTGGCTACTAGAACGGTAGAATGACTCGGAACCTTTGTATCTGAAGGCCACCCTAAGAGAATCGAGCAAGATTCTCGGAGAAATAATATTGATGTACCTAGTTCTTCTAAGAGGAAGAAAAAGAAAAATGATAGGACTTTGCAAACTTCTAGTGAACCTATCTTTGAACCACGAGAATCCAAATGATATCTCTATTTACGATCTTTGAAACACAATCGGTGATGAACATGAACCTAGTGATAATGTTAATGATAATGTTCATGTTGATGCTCAACCTAGTAATGATAATGATGTAGAAGTTGAACCTCCTGTTGATCTTGATAACCCACAATCAAAGAATCAACGTTATGATAAAGAGACTTTGTTGCTAGGAAACATGGTAAAGAAGAACCATGGGTTGAAACCCATGCCTTTTCCTCCCAAACCATCCAAGAAAAAGGATGATGAGGATTTTGGCGCTTTCTTTGAAATGATTAGACCCATCTTTTTGCGTATGCAATTAACGATGTGCTCAAAACAAATCCTTATGCTAAGTATATGAAGGATATCATTACTAATAAAAGAAAATACGGAAGCTGAAATTTCCACCATGCTTGCTAATTATACTTTTAAGGGTGGAATACCAAAAGAAACTTGGAGATCGGATACCTACTATACCATGCTCCATTAAAAGAAATTATGTTAAAACGCTTTATGTGATCTTGGAGCCGGTGTTAGTGTTATGCCTCTCTCTTTATATCGTAGACTTGACTTGAATAAATTGACACCTCTGAAATATCTTTGCAAATGGCTGATAAATCAACTGCTATACACATGGGGTATTTGTGAGGATGTGCTGTTGTAGTTCGAATGTTACTATTTTAACGGACTTTGTTATTCTTGATATTCCGAGGATGATAGTATGTCTATTATTCTTGGAAGACCTTTCTAATACTGCGGGGGCTGTTATTATTGCAACAAAGGCAATGTCACTTTTCATGTTAATGGTAATGAGCATACGGTACACTTTCAGAAACAACCTCAAGTTTATAGATCAACTCTATTGGAAAAATTCCATCGATTATATTTGGAGGTTTTGAATTTCCTCTCCCTCTTGTCAAGAAAAATATGATATTCTTATTGTTGGGGATTTTCTATCCCTGTTGAAGTAACTAGTGTTATTAAATTTCTCGGTTCCATGATTATCGGAATGAGTTTGTTAACAAGACTTGATCAACCTTGTTAGTGGGTTCATTTTGATGATCACGAGATGGATGAAACTAGAAGCACAACTTTCGTACCCTCTTTATATTTTCTTTATTTATGAATTTACAGTTCAGTTGTTTTTTGGGTTTGATCCTAACCATTATGTTACGAGATTGATGTTCATATTTGCTATGTTAATGCTTGTCACTATCATGCCTGTTTGATCTAACCATTATGTTTATGAATAATTGGTTTAGTTTTTGAATTTGCCCATTGTGTTATGTCGAACCTCGAATGACAAAATGGGAACCCTGATAATATTTGAGGGCAGTATTCCTATGTGCTAAGCTTTGTTGGCCATTGGGGCCTTAAATTCCCATTTCCAATAGGCCCTTGGGGAGGGAGGAAAAAAATGTCTGCAAGCTTTTCCAAAGCACGTATGCTATACGGGAATACATCCTCATTACATTATGAGCTGGGAGTTATGTCACTAGTTTTTTGTTTTGATGAAAGATTTATCCATTAATCCGGTGTTGAGTTTTCCATATCTTTTTAAAATTTATTTCTTACTTTTACAATCACTACAAAATACCAAAACATTATTTTCTATTTTATCTTGTTACCGTTACCCCACTATTTTATTTGCACTAAACATTCGGGAATATTAAGTTTGGGTTGGTTAATTGCAACTGTTGCTTATTAGAATATTCTTTGGTCCTTGTGTGAATAACAAATTTGGGTTAATACCACCCCGAAAACTTTCGTACCCATACTTTGGGTTTCAAGACCTTTTTAAACCCGTTCCATAGCTCTATTCTTTGAGTCACTTGGGATTTATATCTGCTGGACACTATGAAGAATTTGAAAATGATCAAACTACTATTTTGCCCTCAACTCGAGGGAGGAAAGCGCCATCTAGCTCGCACTGATTCACCTTTTGTTTGAGTAAGCTAGCGACACCTAAACCTACTCGCTATTGATTGATATATGCATGTTATTGATGATGCCATCGCTATGAATGATACTTATGATGAAACTACTTCTATGCTTGATACTCTTGTGCCACTTGGGAATTTCTTGATGAGAAAATTGCTAGGTCTAGAAAGAAATTATTGAACACGAACACGATGATGTTAGTGATGATGAACCTATTGCCCTATTCACGAGGGTTATCTTTTTAATGTTGAATCTATTGAACTTTCTTGCTTGCGGATAGTCTTGGCGTGAGGTTGCTAGTTAAGTGGAGTAAAGAATCTTTTAGACATAGGATGAGACGACCCTTTTGCTACTTCACCTATTTGTGTTCTGATCGGGATTATTATGATTTTTACTTTGATCCGGATATAATTACTTTGGTTGAATCGTCCTTTTAATTATGAATCGGTGGGCACATCTTCTAAGTTAGATGATATAGCTGCCTTGTTTACTAATAATGAGAATCGTACCTTTATTTACTCAAAATATTTCCGTTCTCATTAAAGGGTGATGCTAAGAAATGGTTTAATTCTCTTGATCTGGTTGTGTGCAAAGTCCCGGGATATGGTTTTTTACTTCTCTGCTAAATATTTCCTGCTCATAAAAACAAGCTGCTTTGAGGATATATATAATTTTGTGCAAATTGAAGAGAGTCTCCCACAAGCTTGGAGGCTTCTCAAATATTGCTTTCTGATCATCCTCTTAAAAACCGAAATATTTATATCTTTTATAATGGACTAACCGATGCTTCGGAGATTACGGATAGTTGTCTGGTTCTCTTTTAGGGAAGAACACGGATGGCTGAAATTCTATTGAATAATATGTTGGCTAATAAAATAATTGGGCCCTCCGAGCCCTCTGAGCCAATTCTGAGCCAATTCTTGAGCCTATTCCTAAACCAACTCCGAAGAAGGGTGTTCTATTTCTCGATCCGAAGATATGCAAGGGCAAAGAAATCTATGAAAGAAAAAGGTATTAAAGCTGAAGATGTTAAAATTTATCCCTATTGAAGAAATACATGGTCTTAATTTACCTTTGTTGAAGAAGCATATGATCTCAATTACTTATTCTTGGAACCTCCCGATATCCCGACATAGGTAGTAAGGTAAATTCTCTTATAGGTATGATAAAGTGAAGTCCCTCCTAAAAGTTGCTAGTCATTGCTTGGATGAGTTTGATGACTTTATGTTTAACAAGATGACTTTAATGCTTATTTTGGTAGACAATTAAAACAGAATACCTTTAGATTAAGCGCAGTGATTATATGGCTGATAAGAGGTGAACTTAAACTTGTTAGCAAACATGCTTCTAGGTTACCACCCAAGTAGAACAAGTACTTAAAGCTCGAAAAAGGCTTGATGAAATGAATAGTAAGAAAAATGATTATCTTTGTTAGAGTGGCTACTAGAAGGTAGAATGACTCGGAACCTTTGTATCTGAAGGCCACCCTAAGAAATCGAGCAAGATTCTCGGAGAAATAATATTGATGTACCTAGTTCTTCTAATAGGAAGAAAAAGAAAAATGATAGGACTTGCAAACTTCTAGTGAACCTATTTGAACCACAGAATCAAATGATATCTCTTTTACGATCTTTGAAACACAATCGGTGATGAACATGAACCTAGTGATAATGTTAATGATAATGTTCATGTTGATGCTGAACCTACTAATGATAATGATGTAGAAGTTGAACCTCCTGTTGATCTTGATAACCCACAATCAAAGAATCAACATTATGATAAAGAGACTTTGTTGCTAGGAAACATGGTAAAAAACCATGGGTTGAAACCCATGCCTTTTCCTCCCAAACCATCCAAGAAAAAGATGATGAAGATTTTGGCGCTTTCTTTGAAATGATTAGACCCATCTTTTTGCGTATGCAATTAACGATGTGCTCAAAACAAATCCTTATGCTAAGTATATGAAGGATATCATTACTAATAAAAGATGGAAGCTGAAATTTCCACCATGCTTGCTAATTAAACTTTTAAGGGTGGAATACCAAAAGCTTGGAGATCAGGTACCTACTATACCATGCTCCATTAAAAAAATTATGTTAAAACGCTTTATGTGATCTTGGAGCGGTGTTAGTGTTATGCCTCTCTCTTTATATGTAGACTTGACTTGAATAAATTGACACCTCTTGAATATCTTTGCAAATGGTGATAAATCAATGCTATACAAGGGGTATTTGTGAGGATGTGCGGTTGTATTCGAATGTTACTATTTTCGGACTTTGTTATTCTTGATATTCGGGATGATAGTATGTCTATTATTCTTGGAAGACCTTTAATCTGCGGGGCTGTTATTATTCAACAAAGGCAATGTCACTTTTCATGTTAATGGTAATGAGCATCGGTACACTTTGAAACAACCTCAAGTTTATAGCATCAACTCTATTGGAAAAATTCCATCGATTATATTTGGAGGTTTGAATTTCCTCTCCCTCTTTCAAGAAAAATATGATATCTTATTTTGGGGATGTCTATCCCTGTTGAAGTAACATAGTGTTATTAAATTTCTCGGTTCCATGATTATCGGAATGAGTTTGTTAACAAGACTTGATCAACCTTGTTAGTGGATTCATTTTGATGATCACGAGATGGATGAAACTAAAGCACAACTTTCGTACCCTCTTTATATTTTTTATTTAGTAGAAATAAATAAAATAATATTTTTCTATCTGTTCTGACTTATCCGTGCAATATAAAAATATCCGAAAATAAAAGTCCTCAGAATGCCATGCCAATTTAATATGATTTTTTGGAATATTTGAGAATTCTTGTGCAAAAACTACCCAGGTGCCACTTGGCCCACGGGGGGGCGCCCCCCTCGTGGGCCCATGGTGGCCCTCCTCCCTTATCCCACCCATCTTCTTCCTTCCTCACAAAACCACGAAAAACCAACTCAAGCCGAGTTCCGGCCCCGTTCTGTGATTTTGATCTCCTTGCTCAAAGCACCTCTAAAAGCTTGGGGAGATTGTTCCTTGGTATGTGATTCCTCCATTGGTCCAATTAGTTTTGTTCTAGTGCTTTTTCATTGCAAATTTGTGCTGCATAGGTGACCATGTTCTTGAGCTTGCATGTCAAATTTATATGGTTCCAAATAGTTCAATGCTTGATATAGGCTCTAGGCACTTGTGGGAGTTGTTGCTATCAATTTTATTGAGGTTGGTTCACTTTTATTTGAAGTTACTAAAATTTCAGATTGTTTGAAATAATGAAAGACTTTTGAGGGCTCGTCGGGAAGGTCTAAGGAAAAACAAAAGGAAGAAGAGGGAAATATAATTTGCCTGCCGAAGGTCCGTGTGAATGGCCCTCGATGACTTCTTGAGGAGGTGGGATTTATGAAGATTTCTATCTATTGATTGAGCATGGCCTCACCACTTCCTCCGACCAATGTCATCGTATCTCTTACTCACAAATACTTTTGTAAAACCTACTTTTTCCTAAATCACCTCCAAGATGGAGTTTCATTTATATGCGTTGTTAAAGAGATGAATGCGATTCGAGGTTTGCAAATACCCTTTGAGGCATTAGATGAACCCCAGTAACAAAGTGGCTTTTATTAACACTATCATGATGGGAGAAACCGGAAGGTTTCGGGGAGATCACTACATACATTATCTGTTTTATCTACTTTGTTATTTGCTAGTCGTTGTTTAATTGTTGAAGCTGTAGGAACCTTAGTATTCGATATTATTATTTTGCTCCATGGTTTATACATAATAACTCTGTTAGTATGGGTGGAATTGTTGCTAGGCGGTTAATCGAACCACTAAGGGCCCCATCTTTGGAAGCATTTATGCTTCACGCCTATGAACATTTGAAATACCTATTAGGCGCGGAGAAAGAAAAAAAGGGCACCCGTGCTTATTTAGATTACAAAGTATGATAGCATGATTTTCTTGTTAAAATCAGATGGGAGCTCAAATACAAATTATACTTTGATAAACATCACCACAGACTATTACCTTGCTGCTCCTTCTTTGTTTAACTTGTTTGGAGAACCTCACATCGTTTTGGTTGGCTATTCAAGCCTATCGGAACCTGCACCAACCGGGCGGAGCCACAAGATGATCCTCCATGACTATCTGTTTATTTTGGGATCAAGGGGCCCCCCGATGGGATCAGTTTCTTCGTTATACTCGAGACTACACTTCGGTATTGGGCTATCACAACGAAACAAAAGCCTAAGCTTGGGAATCTATTTCCACCGACATTACATTCATGTTCCACACACACTCATTGCTAGATGTGGTGCTCATACTCTTTATTTGTATTATCCAAGGTTAGTTTAACTTTCTTTTCTGCTTTCTTCTGTGTGTTTGATAACTATAAGAAAAACCAAAAAATTAGTTAGTCTACTTTCCATGCTTGTAGTAGTAATTAAAAGAAAACCAAAAATATTTCCCATTCTTCTTTTGCTTGTTGGGAGCTTTCCGTGTAAATAGTTTTCTTTTCTTTTCTTTCTTTTGGGGTCGAAGACCATATTGAAAATGTAGTGGCTCTTATATGCATGATTGTTTATTTAACTTAGAGCCCATATTACTTGTCTTCTCTCTTGAGTTGAATGCTTGCGATTCGACTTAGTCAATGCCGTGCACTCTTATTATTATACACCGTTCGATTCGTGCAAGTGAAAGGCAATAATGATGATATATGATGGACTTATTGGGATGATAAAAGCTGGTATGAACTCGACCTCTCTTGTTTTTGTAAATATGATGATTCATCGTTCGATTCAGCTATTATGAAGTAAACATATTTGCAATGAAATTTAGAGATTATAGTTGCTTGTGCCATGCTTGATTAGCTATGAGTTATAATGGTTTTACCTTGCGTGCCAACATGCTATTGAGATGATTATGATGTGGTATGATCGGATGGTATCCTCCTTTGAATGAATTGAGTGACTCGACTTGGCACATGTTCACGCATGTAGTTGAATCAAATCAACATAGCCTTCATGATATTTATGTTCATGGTGGATTATATCCTACTCATGCTTATATTCGATGTAAATTAATTTTAATGCATGTTTACGTTGTTGTCGCTCTCTCGATTAATTAGCTTCCGGTCTTTTGCTAGCCTTCACAGTACTAAGTGGGAATCTTGTGCATCAAACTCCTTAAAACCCAAAGTTGTTCCATATGAGTCCACCATACCTTCCTATATCACGGTATTTACCTGCGTTCCAAGTAAATTTGTATGTGCCAAACTCTAAACCTTCAAATAAACATTACATTTTGCATGCTCGAATAGCTCATATGTCAACTAGAGCTGCCCTTATCTTCCGTGTTAGGCGGGTTATTCTCAAGAGGAGTGGACTCCGCTCCTCATTCACGAAAAAATGGCTGGTATTCGGGATGCCGTCACATGCTTTATGCAAACTAAATCAAAATAACTACAAACAAAACTCCCTTGGGACCCGTTGAATGTTGGAGGCACTTTCGTTGTTTAGAAAGCCATGGATTGATGCTTGTGGAGGAAGGGAGTATAAACTTTACCATTCGTTTGGAATACGCCTATAATCTGTTTAGCATGGAAGATATAAATGCGTCTTTTAGTTGTTATGTTGACAATGAAAGTATGCGCTCAAAATATAATTTATCTCTTTTTCAAAACCGAGCTCTGCACCTCTACAAATCCTGCTTCCCTCTGCGAAGGGCCTATCTATTTACTTTTATGTTGAGTCATCACCCTTCTTAGCACCAGCTTGAGAAACACTTGTCGTTTGCATTCATTATTATTGGTTTATATTGGGTATGACTTAGTTGGATCTCTTTACCATGAATTACAATGTTTAGTGGTCCTTGATCTTTAAAGGTGCTCTGCATTTATGTTTCGCGGTCTCGAAAGGGCTAGCGAGATACCATTTTGTTATATCATGTTATGATTATTTTGAAAGTGTTGTCATCCGAGTTTTATTATTATAGCTCGCTAGCTAATTATGCTATTGATATGAGTAATTGTGAGACCTCGTGTTATTGTGAGTATGGTTAGTTCATAATAATTGCTGAAACTTGAATCTTGGCTTTTCATGTTTACAACAACAAACAAGCGAGTTTGTAAAGTTTTCTTTTTCTCTTTCAGTTTGTCAATTGAATTGCTTGAGGACAAGCAAGGGTTTAAGCTTGGGGAAGTTGATCGTCTCCGTCGTATCTACTTTTCCAAACACTTTGCCCTTGTTTTGGACTCTAACTTATGATTTGGATGGAATTAACCGGGTGGCTTTTCAATTGTGAATTGCCATGGTGTTGTTTTATGTGCAGAAAACATGAGTTCTCGGAATGACCTCAAACTCCACGGAATATCTGAGAATAAATAATAAAAATCCTCGCCAAAGATGAAGACCGGGGGCCCACACCTGTCCACGAGTGGGCGCCCCCGACCTCGTGGGCCCCTGGTGGCCCTCGGCGCCAACTCCAACTCCATATATTGGCTTCGGGAGAGAAAAAATCGAGAAGAAGAAATCATCACGTTTTCACGATCAGGAGCCGCCGCAAGCCCTAATCTCTCCGGGAGGGCTGATCTAGAGTCCGTTCGGGGCTCAGGAGAGAGGATTAAATGCGCCATCATCATCATCAACCATCCTCCATCACCAATTTCATGATGCTCACCGCCCGTCGTGAGTAATTGCATCGTAAGCTTCTTTGGGCGGTGATGGGTTGGATGAGATTTATCATGTGTCGAGTTAGTTTGTTAGGGTTTGATCCTGGTATCCATTATGTTACGAGATTGATGTTGCTATGAATTTGCTATGCTAATGCTTGTCACTAGGGTGTAGTGGGGATCCGTGGAACACGAACACCTATGGGCGAGGCCCCTTCTAGTCGACAAAGGAGGCGGGGCGCCTGTGAGCGAGATCGGCTGCGGCACAGGACTTTCAGCCGGAGCTCTCAGGGAGATAAAACTCTCTTCTGCTTTGTGTTTGTATTTGTTCTTGCTCGAGATCGCGGCGTGTAGTAGTCTTGGATGTGTCGAATGGACGAACCCTTCTCGTCGCATGGGCCTCCCTTTTATAGCCTAAGGGGTCAACGGTGGCGTAGAAAGAGGGGTAAAAAGTAAAGCATGAGTTGGTACAGGTGTCCAATAGTGTCCCTACCTAACTCGGCGGGGACAAGGGCATTAATGCCCATCCGGTCGCATAGCGATTGCAAAGAAGCGACCGTTAGAGGCGCCACCGATCGCCACGATGGCCTCCTTGTCGGCTTAAACTTGCCACCTCGCCTGCCGCGTGCCTGGCGCCTCGCCACGTGCTCTGGGATGGCCATGGGTGACACGTTGTTGGATCTTATTTGGAGCTTGGAGTGCAGGTGGCGGCCTAACTTGCGCGGCGCCTCGTCATGACCCTTCACTTGCGCGGCAAGCTTGCGGTCGCCGGGTTCTTGGGGCCTTGAGCGTCGCGGCAAGTCTTCTGAAGCGCCTTGGTTGGCCTTCCGGCAAGCTCCTCTTGCGGGCCTTGTTCTTCGCAAGCTCCTCTTGCGGGGCTTTCTCTTAGTTGACACTTTGTTCTTGAATGGCGATGAAGTGGAAATAGCGGAGGTCTCGGATGCGGCCGAGCCTCGCAGTAGCTT
>JAHHZJ010010092.1:0-12278 GCA_021437245.1 Aegilops speltoides
CTTTTCATGATTTGGCGGACTACGCTTCATTTCGTGGACTATTACTCACATGTTTTGGGGTCTTGGGTGATTTCCACAATTGGCGAACCCAAAGAGTGCGCTTACGTGTCGATCAATCAACACTTTCGCAGTTTTGGCCAATTCAGCCCGTTTGTGGACTATTAATCACTGTTTTTTGTTGTCGGGGTGATTTCCACTACTAACGAACCCGAAGTGCGCCTACGGGTGATCGTCAACCCTCGCATTTTTGGCGATTCTAGCCGTTTTGTGGACTATTAATCATTGTTTTGGGCTCTCGGGTGATTTCCACTATTACGAACCCGGTGTGCTTACAGTCGGTCATCAGCCCGTAGTTTTGGCGATTACGCCCGTTCATGGTCTATTACTCACGATTACGGCCCGTTTTGGGCCATGTGATTTTCACGATTTGCGATCCCGAGTGCGCTTACTTGCCGATCATCAACTTCGCGGTTTCGCCGATTCTGGCCCGTTTAAGTGGACTATTACTCTCTGTTTTGGGGTCTTGGGTGATTTCCACAATTGGCGAACCCCAAAATGCGCTTACGTGTCGATCGTCAACACTTTTCGCGATTTTGGCGATTACTGGCCATTTCATGATGCATTACTCACGATTACGGCCGCTTTGGGTCCGGGCGATTTTCACGATGAAACGATCCCAAAGTGCGCTTACATCCGTCATCAACACTCCAGTTTGGCCGATTAAGCCCGTTTAGTGGACTATTACTCGCTATTTTGGGGTCTTGGGTGATTTCCACAATTGGCGAACCCCGAGGTGCGCTTACGTGTCGGTCATCAACACTTTCGCGATTTTGGCGATGCGGCCCGTTTTGTGGACTATAAATCACTGTTTTGGGTTCTCGGGTGATTTCCACTACTAACGAACCGAGGAGTGCTTATGGGTCGGTCATCAACAAATGCTGATTTTGGCGATTCTAGCCCGTTTTGTGGACTATTAATCACTGTTTTGGGTTCTCGGGTGATTTCCACTACTAACGAACCCGTGTGTGCTTCTGGTGGGTCATCAACCCTCGTAGTTTTGGCGATTCGGCCCGTTCATGGTCTATTACTCACGATTGAGGCCTGTTTTGGGTCCCTTGACGATTTTCACGATTGCTGATCCCGGGGTGCTTACTTGTCGATCGTCAACTTTTCGCGATTTTGGCGATTCTGGCCCGTTCCTAGACTATTACTCACTATTTTGGGGTCTTGGGTGATTTCCACAATTGGTGAACCCCAAAATGCGCTTACTGTCGGTCATCAACACTGGCGTTTGGCGACTACGGCTTATTTCGTGGACTATTACTCCTTTGTTTTGGGGTCTTGGGTGATTTCCACAATTGTGAACCCCAAGAGTGCGCTTCGTGTCGGTCATCAACACTTTTCATGATTTTGGCCAATCGGCCCGTTTGTGGACTATTAATCACTGTTTTTGGGTTGTCGGATGATTTCCACTACTTGAACCGAAGTGCGCCTACTGGTCGGTCATCAACCCTCGCATTTTGGCGATTCTAGCCCATTTGTGGACTATTAATCATTGTTTTGGGCTCTCGGGTGATTTCCACTATTGCCGAACCCGGTGTGCTTACTGGTCGGTCATCAGCCCTCGTAGTTTTGGCGATTCGGCCTGTTTCATAGTCTATTACTCACGATTACGGCCCGTTTTGGGCCCATGCCAATTTTTTGCGATTTGCGATCCCGTGTGCGCTTACTTGTGGGTCATCAACTTGGCGGTTACGCGATTCTGGCCCGTTTAGTGGACTAACTCCTTTGTTTTGGGGTCTTGGGTGATTTCCACAATTGTGCGACCCCAAAATGCGCTTACGTGTCGGTCGTCAACTTTTCGCGATTTTGGCGATTACGCCCGTTCATGATGCATTACTCACGATTACGGCCGCTTTGGGTCCGGGCGATTTTCACGATGAAACGATCCCAAGGTGCGCTTATCCGTCATCAACACTCACAATTTGCCCGATTACGGCGTTTCGTGGACTATTACTCGCTATTTTGGGGTCTTGGGTGATTTCCACAATTGGCGAACCCCAAGTGCGCTTCGTGTCGATCATCAACACTTTGATTTTGGCTGACTACTGGCTCGTTTAAGTGAACTATTACTCCTGTTTTGGGGTCTTGGGTGATTTCCACAATTGCGAACCCCAAAATGCGCTTCGTGTCGACCATCAACTTTTCGCGATTTTGGCCAATTACGGCGTTTGTGGACTATTAATCATCCTTTGTTTTGGGTTCTCGGGTGATTTCCACTACTAACGAACCCGAGTGCGCTTCTGGCTGGGTCGTCAACCCTCGCGGTTTTGGCGATTCTAGCCCGTTTGTGGACTATTAATCACTGTTTTGGGTTCTCGGGTGATTTCCACTACTAACGAACGGTGTGCGCTTCGGGTGCGATCGTCAGCCCTCGTAGTTTTGGCGATTAAGCCCGTTTCATGGTTTATTACTCACGATTACGGCCCGTTTTGGGTCCCTGGCGATTTTCACGATTAACAATCCCGAAGTGCGCTTACTTGTCGGTCATCCTTTTCGCAGTTTTGGGCGATTACGGCCGTTTCATGGACTATTACTCCTTTGCTGGGGTCTTGGGTGATTTCCACAATTGGCGAACCCAAAATGCGCTTACATGTGTCGGTCATCAACACTTTCATGATTTTGGGCGATTACGGCCCGTTTCATGGACTATTACTCACTTCTTTGGGGTCTTGGGTGATTACCACATGGCGAACCCCAGGTGCGCTTCGTGTCGTCATCACTACTTGGTTTGGCCCGTTCAGCCCGGTCATGGTCTACTCTTGATTACGGCCCGTTTGGGTCGGGCGATTTTCACGATTAACTATCCCCATAGTGCGCTTACTGTCCGTCATCAACACTTGCAGTTTTGGCGACTCAAGCTCGTTTACGTGGACTATTACTCCTTTGTTTTGGGGTCTTGGGTGATTTCCACAATTGTGAACCCAAAGTGCGCTTACGTGTCGGTCATCAACACTTCATGATTTTGGCCAATCTGGCCCGTTTGTGAATTTTAAATCACTGTTTTGGGTTCTTGGGCGATTCCACTACTAACGCGAACAGAGGTGCGCTTCTGGTCGATCGTCAACCCTCGCTGATTTTGGCGATTCTAGCCCGTTTTGTGGACTATTAATCAGTGTTTTGGGTTCTCGGGTGATTTCCACTACTAACGAACCACGGTGTGCGCTTCTGGTCGGTCATCCCTTTTCGTGGTTTTGGCGATTCGGCCCGTTTCATGGTCTATTACTCACGATTACGGCCCGTTTTGGCCGCGGTGATTTTCACGATTAGCGATCCCGAGTGCGCTTACTTGTCGATCATCAACACTTCGCGGTTACGCGGTTACGGCCCGTTTAATGGACTATTACTCCTTTGTTTTGGGGTCTTGGGTGATTTCCACAATTGGCGAACCCCAAGATGCGCTTACGTGTCGATCGTCAACACTTTTGCGATTTTGGCCAGTGCAGCCCGTTTCGTGATGCATTACTCCGATTACGGCCCGTTTTGGGTCCCGGCGATTTTCACGATTAACTATCCCCATGGTGCGCTTACATCCGTCATCAACACTTGCGGTTTGGCGACTCTGGATCGTTTAGTGGACTATTACTCTTTGTTTTGGGGTCTTGGGTGATTTCCACAATTGGTGAACCCAAAGTGCGCTTACGTGTCGGTCATCAACACTTCGGATTTTGGCGATTACGGCCCGTTTCATGATACATTACTCACGATTACGGCCCGTTTTGGGTCCGGGCGATTTTCACGATTAGCGATCGAGTGCGCTTACTGTCCGTCATCAACACTTTCGCGGTTTTGGCGACTACGGCTAGTTTAGTGGACTATTACTCTTTGTTTGGGGTCTTGGGTGATTTCCACAATTGGCGAACCCAAAGTGCGCTTCGTGTCGGTCATCAACTTTTCGCGGTTTGGCCAATTGCAGCCCGTTTGTGGATTTTAAATCCTTTGTTTGGGTTCTTGGGTGATTTCCACTACTAACGAACCCCGGGGTGCGCTTATGGGTCGGTCATCAACCCTCGCCGTTTTGGCCGATTCTAGCCCGTTTTGTGGACTATTAATCACTGTTTTGGGTTCTCGGGTGATTTCCTACTAATGAACCTGGTGTGCTTACTGGTGCGATCATGGCCTGTGTAGTTTTGGCGATTCTGCCCGTTTCATGCTCTACTACTCGCGATTACGGCCGTTTTGGGCCCCATGTGATTTTTCACGATTAGCGATCCCGAGTGCGCTTACTTGTCGGTCATCCTTTTCGCGGTTACGCCCGATTCTGGCCCGTTTATTGGACTATTACTCCTGTTTTGGGGTCTTGGGTGATTTCCACAATTGGCGAACCCAAAATGCGCTTCGTGTCGGTCATCAAGACTTCGCGATTTTGGCCATCTGGCCCGTTTCATGATGCTGTTACTCACGATTACGCCCGTTTTGGGTCGGGCGATTTTCACGATTAACTATCCCATGAGTGCGCTTACATGCGTCGTCAACTTGCAGTTTTGGCGACTCTGCTCGTTGTGGACTATTACTCACTTGTTTTGGGGTCTTGGGTGATTTCCACAATTGGCGAACAAAGTGCGCTTCGTGTCGGTCATCAACACTTTCATGATTTTGGCCAATTCGGCCCGTTTGTGGACTATAAATCTGTGTTTTGGGTTCTTGGGCGATTTCCACTACTAACGAACCCGAGTGCGTTCTGGTCGGTCATCAACCCTCGCGGTTTGGCGATTCTAGCCCGTTTGTGGACTATTAATCACTGTTTTGGGTTCTCGGGTGATTTCCACTAACGAACCACGGTGTGCGCTGCAATTCGGTCATCAGCCTTCCCTAGTTTTGGCGATTCTGGCCCGTTTCATGGTATATTACACGATTACGGCCCGTTTTGGGCCATGGCGATTTTCACGATTAGCGATCCCCAGGGTGCGCTTACTTGTCGGTCATCAACACTCGCGGTTCTGCCCGATTCTGGCCCGTTTCGTGGACTATTACTCACTGTTTTGGGGTCTTGGAGTGATTTCCACAATTGACGAACCCAAGGTACGCTTACGTGTCGGTCATCAACACTTTCGATTTGGCCAATTACGCCCGTTTCATGATACATTACTCACGATTACGGCCCTTTTTGGGTCGGGCGATTTTATGATTGCTGATCCCAGGTGCGCTTACATCCGTCATCAACACTTTCGCGATTTTGGCGACTCTGGCTCGTTTACGTGGACTATTACTCACTGTTTTTGGGTCTTGGGTGATTTCCACAATTAGCGAGACCAGGTGCGCTTACGTGTCGGTCATCAACACTTCGCGTTTTGGCCAATGCTGGCCCGTTTGTGGATTTTAAATCTTTGTTTTGGGTTCTTGGGCGATTTCCACTACTAACGAACAGGTGAATGCGCTTCTGGTCGGTCATCAACCCTCATGATTTTGGCGATTCTAGCCCGTTTTGTGGACTAATAATCGGTGTTTTGGGTTCTCGGGTGATTTCCACTACTAATGAACCTGGTGTGCGCTTCTGGTGGGTCATCAGCCCTCGTAGTTTTGGCCGATTCTGGCCCGTTTCATGGTCTATTACTCACGATTCTGGCCCGTTTGGGCCCGCGGCGATTTTCACGATTAGCGATCCCCAGGGTGCGCTTACTTGTCGGTCATCAACACTCGCGATTCGCGATTCTACCCGTTCGTGGACTATTACTCACTGTTTGGGGTCTTGGGTGATTTCCACAATTGGTGAACCCAAAGTGTGCTTACGTGTCGTCATCACTTCACGCAGTTTTGGCGGTCAGCCCGTTTCATGGTACATGACTCACGATTACGGCCCGTTTTGGGTCCCGGCGATTTTCACGATTAACTATCCCCATGATGCGCTTTGTCCGTCATCAACACTTGCGATTTTGGCGACTACGGCCGTTTAGTGGACTATTACTCACTTTTTGGGGTCTTGGGTGATTTCCACAATTGGCGAACCCCAAAGGTGCGCTTACGTGTCGATCGTCAACACTGCGAGATTTTGGCCAATTCTGGCCCGTTTCATGATGCTGTTACTCACGATTACGGCCCGTTTTGGGTCCGGGCGATTTTCACGATGCTTGATCGAAGTGCGCTTACACATCCATCATCAACACTTTCATGATTTTGGCGACTCAGCTCGTTTGGTGGACTATTACTCCTTTGTTTTGGGGTCTTGGGTGATTTCCACAATTGGCGAACCAAAAGTGCGCTTACGTGTCGGTCATCAACTTTTCGCGGTTTTGGCCGGTCAGGCCCGTTTGTGGAATTTAAATCACTGTTTTGGGTTCTTGGGCGATTTCCACTACTAACGAACCGGGGTGCGCTTCTGGTCGGTCGTCAACCCTCGCGGTTTTGGCGATTCTCGCCCGTTTTGTGGACTATTAATCACTGTTTTGGGTTCTCGGAGTGATTTCCACTACTAACGAACCACGGGGTGCGCTTACGGTCGATCGTCATACCTCGTAGTTTTGGCCGATTCGGCCCGTTTCATGGTCTATTACTCACGATTACGGCCCGTTTTGGGCCCCGATGATTTTCACGATTAGCGATCCCGAGTGCGCTTACTTGCCGGTCATCAACACTTTCGCGGTTACTGCGATTTTGGCCCGTTCGTGGACTATTACTCCACTGTTTTGGGGTCTTGGGTGATTTCCACAATTGGCGAACCCAAAATGCAGCGCTAACGTGTCGGTCATCAACACTGGCGATTTTGGCCAATTAAGCGTTTCATGATGCTGTACTCACGATTACGGCCCGTTTTGGGTCCGGGCGATTTTCACGTCTGCGATCCCGAGTGCGCTTACCTGTCCGTCATCAATTTTCACGGTGTGGCCGACTACGGCTCGTTTAGTGGACTATTACTCCTTTTTTGGGGTCTTGGGTGATTTCCACAATTGTGAACCAAAGAATGCGCTTCACGTGTCGGTCATCAACTTTTCGCGATTTTGGCCAGTCTGGCCCGTTTGTGGATTTTAAATCACTGTTTTGGGTTCTTGGGCGATTTCCACTACTAACGAACCCGGGAGTGCGCTTCTGGTCGATCATCAACCCTCGCGGATTTGGCGATTCTAGCCCGTTTGTGGACTATTAATCAGTGTTTTGGGTTCTCGGGTGATTTCCACTACTAACGAACCACGGTGTGCGCTTCTGGTGGGTCGTCACCCCTCGTGGTTTGGCCGATCGGCAGCGTTTCATGGTCTATTACTCACGATTACGGCCCGTTTGGGCCCGCCGCCATTTTCACGATTAGCGATCCCGAGTGCGCTTGCTTGTCGGTCATCAACTTTTCGCGGTTTTGCTTGATTCGCCCGTTGGTTGGACTATTACTCCTTTGTTTTGGGGTCTTGGGTGATTTCCACAATTGGTGAACCCAAAATGCGCTTACGTGTCGATCAAATACTTTTCGCAGTTTGGCCAGTGCGGCCCGTTTCGCAGTTTGTTACTCACGATTACGGCCCGTTTTGGGTCCGGCGATTTTCACGATTAACTATCCCCATTGCGCTTACCTCTCCGTCATCAACACTTGCAGTTTTGGCGAACTCTGGCTCGTTTAGTGGACTATTACTCCACTGTTTTGGGGTCTTGGGTGATTTCCACAATTGGCGAACCCAAAGTGCGCTTACGTGTCGGTCGTCAACACTGCGTGATTTTGGCCAATCGGCCCGTTTCATGATCTGTTACTCACGATTACGGCCGTTTTGGGTCCGGGCGATTTTCACGATTAGCGATCCCGAGTGCGCTTACACATCCATCATCCCGACTTTCTTGATTTTGGCCGACTACGGCTCGTTTAGTGGACTATTACTCCTTTGTTTTGGGGTCTTGGGTGATTTCACAATTGGCGAGACCCAAGTGCGCTTACGTGTCGGTCATCAACACTTCGCGATTTTGGCCGATTCGGCCCGTTTTGTGGATTTTAAATCACTGTGTTTGGGTTCTTGGGCGATTTCCACTACTAACGAACCCAAGGAGTGCGCTTCTGGTCGGTCATCAACCCTCGCGATTTTGGCGATTCTAGCCCGTTTGTGGACTATTAATCACTGTTTTTGGTTCTCGGGTGATTTCCACTACTAACGAACCACGGTGTGCGCTTCTGGTGGATCATCACCCCTCGTAGTTTTGGCGATTCGGCCCGTTTCATGGTCTATTACTCACGATTACGGCCCGTTTTGGGCCTTGGCGATTTTCACGATTAGCGATCCCGAGTGCGCTTACTTGCCGGTCATCAACTTTTCGCGGATACCCCGATTTTGGCCCGTTTAGTGGACTATTACTCCTTTGTTTTGGGGTCTTGGGTGATTTCCACAATTGGCGAACCCAAAATGCGCTTACGTGTCGGTCGTCAACACTTTCGCGGTTTCGGAATGCTGGCCCGTTTCATGATACATTACTCACGATTACGGCCCTTTTTGGGTCCGGGCGATTTTCACGATTGACGATCACCAGTGCGCTTACACTCGTCATCAACACTTTCGCGATTTTGGCGACTTCGGCTCGTTTCGTGGACTATTACTCCTTTGTTTTGGGGTCTTGGGTGATTTCCACAATTGGCGAACCAAAGTGCGCTTACGTGTCGGTCATCAACTTTTCGCGATTTTGGTGATGCGGCCCGTTTGTGAATTTTAAATCCTTTGTTTTGGGTTCTTGGGCGATTTCCTACTAACGAACCGGGGTGCGCTACTGGTCGGTCGTCAACCCTCGCGATTTTGGCGATTCTAGCCCGTTTGTGGACTATTAATCGGTGTTTTGGGTTCTCGGGTGATTTCCACTACTAACGAACCACGGTATGTGCGCTCTGAATTGATCGTCAGCCCTCGTAGTTTTGGCGATTAGGCCCGTTCATAGTCTATTACTCACGATTACGGCCCGTTTTGGGCCCGCGGCGATTTTCACATTGGCGATCCCGAGTGCGCTTACTTGTCGATCATCAACTTTTCGCGGTTACGCGCCGATTCTGGCCCGTTTAGTGGACTATTACTCCTTTGTTTTGGGGTCTTGGGTGATTTCCACATTGGTGAACCCAAAGTGCGCTTACGTGTCGGTCGTCAACACTTTGATTTTGGCCAGTGCGGCCCGTTCATGATGCATTACTCACGATTACTGCCCGTTTGGGTCCGGCGATTTTCACGATTAACTATCCCCATGAGTGCGCTTACCTCTCCGTCATCAACACTTGCAGTTTTGGCGCGACTACGCTCGTTCGTGGACTATTACTCCTTTGTTTTGGGGTCTTGGGTGATTTCCACTTGTGAACCCAAAATGCGCTTCGTGTCGGTCATCAACACTTTCGCGATTTTGGCCAATTACAGCCCGTTTCATGATGCTATACTCACGATTACGGCCCGTTTTGGGTCGGGCGATTTTCACGATTAGCTGATCCCGAGTGCGCTTACATCCATCATCAACACTTTCGCGATTTTGGCGACTACGGCTCGTTTCGTGGACTATTACTCACTGTTTTGGGGTCTTGGGTGATTTCCACAATTAGCGAACCAAGAATGCGCTTACGTGTCGGTCATCGACACTTTCGCGATTTTGGCCAGATTCTGCCCGTTTGTGGATTTTAAATCACTGTTTTGGGTTCTTGGGCGATTTCCACTACTAACGAACCGAGAAGTGCTTACGGGTGGTCGTCAACCCTCGCAGTTTGGCGATTCTAGCCCGTTTTGTGGACTATTAATCACTGTTTTTGGTTCTCGGGTGATTTCCCTACTAACGAACCTGGGTGTGCGCTTACGGGTGGTCGTCAGCCTCGTAGTTTTGGCGGTTCTGCCCGTTTCATGGTCTATTACTCACGATTACGGCCCGTTTTGGGCCCTTGTGATTTTCACGATTAGCGATCCCGAAGTGCGCGCTTACTTGCCGGTCATCAACACTTTTGCGGTTACGCCCGATTTTGGCCCGTTCGTGGACTATTACTCCTTTGTTTTGGGGTCTTGGGTGATTTCCACAATTGTGAACCCCAAAGTATGCGCTTACGTGTCGATCGTCAACACTTTCATGATTTGGCCAATTCTGGCCCGTTTCATGATGCATTACTCACGATTACGGCCCTTTTTGGGTCCGGGCGATTTTCACGATTAACGATCCCGGGGCGCTTACATCCGTCGTCAACTTTTCGCGGATTTGGCGACTACGGCTCGTTTAGTGGACTATTACTCCTTTGTTTTGGGGTCTTGGGTGATTTCCACAATTGGCGAACCCAGGTGCGCTTACGTGTCGGTCATCAACACTTTCATGATTTTGGCGATGCAGCCCGTTTGTGGACTTTAAATCTTTGTTTTGGGTTCTTGGGCGATTTCCACTACTAACGAACCCGAAGTGCGCTTCTGGTCGATCGTCAACCTGCGATGATTTTGGCGATTCTAGCCCGTTTGTGGACTATAATCGGTGTTTTGGGTTCTCGGGTGATTTCCCTACTAACGAACCACGGTTATGCGCTTACGGTCGGTCATCATCGACCCTCGTAGTTTTGGCGATTCGGCCCGTTTCATGGTCTATACTCACGATTACGGCCCGTTTTTGGCCGCCGGTATTTCCACGATTAGCGATCCCGAGTGCGCTTGCCTTCGATCATCAACACTTTCGCGGTTACGCCCGATTCTGGCCCGTTTAGCCAGACTATTACTCCTGTTTGGGGTCTTGGGTGATTTCCACAATTGGTGAACCCAAATGCGCTTACGTGTCGATCATCAACACTTTCGAGATTTTGGCCGATTCGGCCCCGTTTCATGATACATTACTCACGATTACGGCCCGTTTGGGTCCGGCGATTTTCACGATTAACTATCCCCATGATGCGCTTACTGTCGTCATCAACACTTGCAGTTTGGGCGACTACGGCTCGTGTGTGGACTATTACTCCTTTGTTTTGGGGTCTTGGGTGATTTCCACAATTGGTGAACCCAAAGAATGCGCTTACGTGTTGATCGTCAACACTCATGATTTTGGCCAATTACTGGCCCGTTCATGATACTGTTACTCCGCGATTCTGGCCCGTTTTGGGTCGGGGCGATTTTCACGATTAACGATCCCCGAGTGCGCTTACTTCCCGCCATCAACACTTACATGATTTGGCGCGACTACGCTCGTTTGGTGGACTATTACTCTTGTTTTGGGGTCTTGGGTGATTTCCACAATTGGCGAACCAAGAGTGCGCTTCGTGTCGGTCATCAACTTACACTCGCGATTTTGGCCAATTCTAGCCCGTTTTGTGGATTTTAAATCACTGTTTTGGGTTCTTGGGCGATTTCCACTACTAACGAACCCGGGGTGTGCTTCTGGTCGGTCGTCAACCCTCGCGATTTTGGCGATTCTAGCCCGTTTGTGGACTATTAATCACTTTTTTTGGTCTCGGGTGATTTCCACTACTAACGAACCACTGTGTGCGCTTGAATTGGGTCGTCCAGCCCTCGTAGTTTTGGCGATTACAGCCCGTTTCATGGTCTATTACTCACGATTACGGCCCGTTTTGGGCCATGACGATTTTCACGATTAGCGATCCCGAGTGCGCTTGCCTGCCGGTCATCAACTTTTCATGATTACGCCCGATTTTGGCCCGTTTGTGGACTATTACTCGCTGTTTTGGGGTCTTGGGTGATTTCCACAATTGTGAACCCAAAAGTGCGCTTACGTGTCGGTCGTCAACACTTTCGTGGTTTGGCCAATTCGGCCCGTTCTGATGTACATTACTCACGATTACGGCCCTTTTTGGGTCGGGGGCGATTTTCACGATTAACGATCACGAGTGCGCTTACCTGTCCGTCATCAACTTTTCGCGATTTTGGCCGACTACGGCTCGTTTATGGACTATTACTCCTTTGTTTTGGGGTCTTGGGTGATTTCCACAATTAGCCAGACAAAATGCGCTTACGTGTCGGTCATCAACACTCGCAGTTTTGGCCAATTCTAGCCCGTTTTGTGGAGTTTAAATCACTGTTTTGGGTTCTTGGAGCGATTTCCACTACTAACGAACCCCGGGGTGCGCTTACGGGTCGGTCGTCAACCCTCGCGGATTTGGCGATTCTGGCGGTTTTGTGGACTATTAATCGGTGTTTTGGGTTCTCGGGTGATTTCCACTACTAACGAACCACGGTGTGCGCTTCTGGTCGGTCGTCAACCCTCGTAGTTTTGGCGATTCGGCCCGTTTCATGGTCTATTACTCACGATTACGGCCCGTTTTGGCCCGGCGTGATTTTCACGATTAGCGATCCCGAGTGCGCTTACTT
>JAHHZJ010010094.1:0-20072 GCA_021437245.1 Aegilops speltoides
CACCATGTGATGATCGGGTGTGATAAGCTCTCGTCCATCTACAGCAGGTGCAAGCCAGTTTTGCTGCCAGCGAATACTCAGGTTAAACTTGACAAGCCTAAGCGTATGACGGATATGGCCTCGGAACATGGAAACCGAAAGGTCGGCGTGAATCATATAGTAGATATGATCAACATAAAGATGTTCACCATTGAAAACTTCTCCATCTCACGTGATGATGGGTTATGGTTTAGTTGATTTGGATCAACGTGATCACTTAGATGACTAGAGATGTACGTATAAGTAGGAGTTCTTGAGTAATATGATTAATTAAACTTAAATTTATCATGAACTTAGTACTGATAGTATTTTGCTTGTCTATGTTTGTTTGTAGATAGATGACTCGTGTTGTTGTTAAAGTTGAATTTTAATCGTTCCTTGAAAAGCAAAGTTGAAAGATGATGGTAGCAATTACAATTTGATCCGTAACACGAGGATTATCCTCATTCTTTGCCTGAAAAAGTTACGTCTGGAAGCACCGCTTTGGGTGCAGAACTGCTGGCAGCGTTAGAGCGTCTGGCGAGCAAAAGCTGATGACTACTCTACGATTCGATGTGCCCATGCTTCGGCTTAGAACCAGGGTCTTCAACGGCGTTTTGAGCGTCATGGAGCATATGAGATGTTCAGGAGTTGAAGTTAATATTTCAAGCAAATGCCGGATTGAGAGATATGAAGTCTCCAATAAGTTCTCTGACTGCAAGATGGAGAGAATAGTTACATCGGTGAGCATATACTCAAAATATGCAGGTATAATAATCACTTGATTCAAGCGGGAATTAATCTTCCGGATGATAGCGTCATTGACATAATTCTCCAATCACGCCACCAAGCTACAAGAGCTTTGTGATGAACTATAATATGCAAGGGATGAACAAGACTATTCGAGCTCTTACATGATGCTTAAAAGCTGCGGTAGAAATCAGAAGGAGCATCAAGTGTTGATGGTCGACAAGACCACTAGTTTCAAGAAAAGGGCAAAGGGAAGAAGAGGGAACTTCAAGAAAAGACAATCAAGTTGCTGCTCAAGAAAGAAACAGAAATGCGGACCTAAGCCTGGCCCAGTCTTCTCTGTAGCGAGGCTGACTAGTCCTTTGGGCGGAGCGCCCCAAGTATTTGGCGGATAAGAAGGATGGCAAAGTGAACAAGGTATATGTGATATACATGTTATTGATGTGTACCTAACTAGAGCTCGTATTAGCCTTTGCAGGTATTTAATCTTGGTTACATTGCTAATATTTGCAACTCGAAGCAGGGACTACTGTGGAATAAGCGGGCCTTGGCCAGGGCGAGGTGACGATGCGCGTGGGAAAGCAGTTCCAAAGTCGATGTGATGGCAGTCGGCACTACCTCTACATCTACCTTGGGATTAGTTTTGAACTGAATAATTGTTATTTGGTGCGGCGTTGAGCATGAACATTATATCTGGATCTTGTTTGATGCGAGGCGGTTATTCATTAAATCGAGGAGAATAATGGTTGTTCTATTTATATGAATAATATCTTTTATGGTCATGCACCCTTGAAGTGAAGTGGTCTATTTTTATTGAATCTCGATAGTAGTGATACACATATTCATAATGTTGAAGCCAAAAGATCGCGAGTTGATAATGATAGTGCAACTTATTTGTGCTACTTGCCGTTTTAAGATCATATCGATTATAAAGCGCATGAAGAAACTCCATCTTGATGGACTTTTGGAATCACTTGATTATGAATCACTTGGTACTTATGAACCGTGCCTCATGGGCAAGATGACTAAAACACCGTTCTCGGTACTATGGAGTGAGCAACAAATTTGTTGGAAATCATACATACATGTGGCGCCCCGATTCAATCGTACACTAATCATGCGCATAAGCGATATGCGATCAAGATCGAGGACTCACGGAAAGATATCAACACAACTCTAACAACATAATTAAGTCATACAAGCATCATAATACAAGCCGGAGGCCTCGAGGGCTCGAATACAAATGCTCGATCATAGGCGAGTCGTGGAAGCAACAATATCTGATCTGAGACATAAGTTAAAAAGTTTGCCTTAAGAAGGCTAGCACAAAGCTAGGATACCGATCGAAAGAAAGCGCGGGCCTCTGCAGGATCCTCCTAAACTTCTCACATGGAAGATAAATCGTGGAGCTGCTGCGTAGTAGTAAGCACCTCCGATGTAGTAGTAAATCATCGGCGGTGGCGTCACAGCTTCGGACTCCAGCATCGGTTGCGACAACCAGAAAAAGAGAAAGGGGGGAAAGGGGAGAAAGCAACCAGTGAGTACTCATCAAAGTACTACTTAAACAGAAACTACACTACATATGCATGGGTATATGTGTTAAAGGCCATATCGATGGACTGAACTGCAGAATGCGAGAATAAGAGGATAGCTAATCTGTGTCGAAGACTAAACTTACGGCAGCCTCAAGTCTCTGCAGCGAGGTAGAAGAGAGTGGTAAGAAGTTCTCAAGTAGCATCACCAAGTAGCATCTCCAAGTAGCATCTCCAAGTAGCATCTCGGTAGCATCGCATAGTATAATCCTACCAGCGATCCTCCCTAAGTAGCCCCCCGTGGAAGCGATCACGGGTTGTCATGGAACTTGGAAGGTGTGTTTTATTAAGTATCGGTTCTAGTTGTCATAAGGTCAAGAGTACAACTCCGAGTCGTCCTTTTACCGGGACCACGGCTATTGAATAGATTAACTTCCCTGCGGTGCACCACATAACCCAACACGCTCGATCCCATTGGCAGGACACACTTTCTGGGTCATGCCCGGCCTCGGAAAGATCAACACGTCGCAGCCCACCCTAGGACTGTGAGGAGAGAATTGACCTGCGGTCTAAACCTAAGCACCTTGAGGAAGCAGGCCCGCCATACTGAGCACACCTGCACGTGCGTCTGTGGCGGAAGCGAGAACTAGCCCCTATAATACTGGCCCAGCGGCTTACGTTCCAATCCGGCGTAGCACTTTCGGTCAGCTGGCGTCAAAAGAAACTTCGGCTGATACCACGGACGTCGGGATACCCATAACTACTCCCGTAGATGGTTAGTGCATTATAGACCAAATGGCGACTTCGAGATCAAATACCAAGATCTCGTTAAGCGTGTTAAAGTATCCATGAGCAGCCGAGCAGGGCCAGGCCACTGTCTCCTAGGTGGTCTCAACCTGCCACTGTCGCTCCGCCACAAAATGTGATCGGGGCCGTCGGGGAACCGGGCCCACCTCTCTGGGGATGGAGCCACTGTCCTTTCCGGCCCCCTCGCCGGAATCACTTGCGGGTACTCCTCGGGTGACCGACTTTAGTCCTCATCATATAGTATGTATGTATGTATAGTATATACCGTGATCACCTCCCAAGTGATCACGGCCCGATCATTCTATGCAAAGGCGGTACAAGAATGTAGGGCCAATGATGATAAACTAGCATCCTATACTAAGCATTTAGGATTGCGGTAAGGTATCATGATGTAGCAACAATGTCGGGCTATGCATCGAGAATAGGATCAGCTGAGCGATAACATGCTACACTACTCTAATGCAAAGCGGTATAGAGAGAATAGGCGATATCTGGTGATCAAGGGGGGCTTGCACTGGTTTGCTTTCTGGCAAGGAGGATCGTCGACTCCGTTAGTCGAGGCCGAGGTGCATGGGTCTCGGGTCTCTGGAAGAAAAATGCGGAGGAACACAATAAATAACAAAGCAATCAAAGCATCACAAAAGCGTAACATGGCAATCTGGCGGTGCTAATTAATCCCTCTTGGTAGTAGGTGATACCAGAAGCGAAGAAACATCAGAAAGTATCCCGGTGTTTCGTGTTTTAGACAGAGATGAACGAAGGTGAAATGTTGCAGTTCACTATGCTAGGGGCGGCGTGGCGGATGAAGCGAGCTGCGTATCGAGATCCATCTCGATGCGTTGACGGCAACTTTCATGTTGAAAATAATTTAATCACGAATTCTACAGTTTAAAAGATATGATTTTCTAAAGATTTTAATAATTTGGAATTTAATTAATTATTTAATTTAATTAGAAAATGTATTATGACATCGGCATGATGTCATGCTGACGTCGGCCGATCAACAGGGTTGGTAGTCAACCTGACCGATGGGTCCCATTAAGTCATTGGTGATTAGTCTAATTAGGGTTTAATTAAACTATCTACTTAATTAGATTAATTAAGCAGGGAGTTAATTATTAATTAATTCATTAACTATTTTAATTATTAATTAATTAATTAATTATATATTTATTTTATTTCTTTTTTTAGAAAGCGTTTTGGAGTGGGGCCCCATTGTCCTTAGGGCCCTTTGGAGTATGGGTGAGCGTCTTGAACACCTGTATGAACACTGGCCTTAGATAAATGTAATTTGCCGTCGAAGCGAAGCGGCGACGTAAGCGTCTTGTGAGATGATTTAATGGCAGCAGCGCCGTCGAGAGGCACCCTGTGGTAGTCGCGATGTGGCGGAAGATCGCCCGAAGGACGGGGCCGTGGAGATGCAATAGGACCCTTGCATGAAATGGTCGTGACGGCGGAGGTGGTTAGGCTGGTGGCGAGACTCTGGGCAAGGGTATTGAGGAGGCTTGACCACCTGGTGAAGATGAAACAGCATATCTGTTGTGGTGGGCCCTTACTTTCGAGCTGACGGCCAAGCCAGTGGATGCACTCGGCTGGCGTAAAGAGACACGGCGAGGAGAATGCGTGCGTGTGTATTTAGGTGAGGCGGAAACAGCGTGAGTAGGCGCCCGGCCATGGCGACTTCTAACACGGGGCGGCAACCGCGAGCACGGTGATAGAGGATGCAGTCAAGGAAGGCGAGAGGAGGGAAGCGCGTCGGCTCACGCCGTTGTGAGGAGAGGCTGAGGGGCGTAGCGGGATGCGGTGAAACCGTCGGACCAACGGCGAACATGAAGGAAATATGCCCTAGAGGCAATAATAAAGTTATTATTTATTTCCTTATTTCATGATAAATGTTTATTATTCATGCTAGAATATTATTAGCGGAAACATAATACATGTGTGAATGCATAGACAAAACAAGATGTCACTAGTATGCCTCTACTTAGACTAGCTTGTTAATCAAAGATGGTTATGTTTCTAACCATGAACAAAGAGTTGTTATTTGATTAACAAGGTCACATCATTAGTAGAATGATCGATTGACATGACCCATTCCATTAGCTTAGCACACGATCGTTTAGTATGTTGCTACTGCTTTTATCCATGACTTATACATGTTCCGTAACTATGAGATTATGCAACTCCGTTTAGGAAGAACACTTTGGGTGCTACCAAGCGTCCTGGCGTGGCTTGGTGATTATAAAGGAGTACTACTGGTGTCTCCAAAAGCAAATGTTGGGTTGGCGTATTTCGATTAGGTTTTGTCACTCCGATTATGGGAGAGGTATCTCTGAGCCCTCTGTTATACACATCCACTGAAGCCTTGCAAGCATTACAACTAATGAGTTAGTTGTGAGATGATGTATTACAGAGCGAGTAAAGAGACTTGCGATAGTGAGATTGAACTAGGTATTGGATACAACGATCGAATCTCGGCGAAATGTATCTATCTGATGACAAAGGGAACAACGTATGTTGTTATCTTGATCGGCAAATAAAGATCTTAGTAGAATATGTAGGAACCAATATGGGCATCGAGGTCCGCTGTTGGTTATTGACCAGGTGATAGTTCTAGGTCATGTCTACATTGTTCTCGAACAGTAGTAAGTCCATGCGCTTAAGGTTTCGATGGCGGTTATTATGAGTTTATGTATTTTGATGTACGAAGAAGTTGAGTCCGGATGTGATCACGGACATGACGAGGAGTCTCGAAATGGTCGAGACATAAAGATTGATATATTGGAAGCCTATATTTGGAGTTAAGATGGTTAGGTAGCAGAAATTCTAGAGTGCTTGAGTTCGGGAACCCCGAGTAAATGGGCCTCGGTGGGCCTCGAGGGAGAAGAGAGAGGCAGGAAGGTGGCAGCGCCCTCTCCCCGAGTCCGAATAGGACAAGGAGGAGGCCCCTCTCTTCCCCCTATCCTATTCCAACTAGGAAAGAGTCCTACTCCGGTGGGAGTAGAGACTCTCAGCATGGCAAGTAGGCCAGCCTCCCCCTCCTCCTTTATATCACGAGGCGGGGGGCACCTATTGAACACACAAGTTTGATCTTTAGATCGTTCCTTAGCCGTGTGCGGTGCCCCCTCCACCATATTCCACCTCGGTTATCTAGTCCCTTGAAGCTTAAGCTGACCCTGTAGTGAAACATCAAGATCGTCACCTGCCGTCGTCTTGTGAAACTCTCCCTCGACACTTTCGGCTGGATCGAGAGTCTGAGGGGCGTCATCGAGCTGTCGTGTGTCAAGAACTTCAGAGTGGCGGAATGCTGGCTGGGATCGGTCGGATCGCGAGGAAGAGCGTCTGACTACTTCCTCTACGTTGTGATCGCTTCGCCGGGTCTGAGAATGCGTGGACAACACTCTCCCCTCTCGTTGCTATACATCACCATGATCTTGCGTGTGCGTAGGAAAATTTTTGAAATTACTCGTTCCCCAACGGTAGCATCGAGCCTAGGTTTTTCTATGGTTTGATGTTTTGCAGAGTAGAACACAAGTGAGTTGTGGGCGATACAAGTCATACTACCTACCGACATGTCATACTTTGGTTCAGCGGTATTGTGAGATGAAGCGGCCGAGACCGACATTCTGCGTCCGCTTCTGCGAGGCTGGTTTCACACTTCTGAGCATTTTCGTTGCTTAAGGTGGTGGTGGGTGCATCTCTCTCACTTTAGTTTGAGCCAGGTGTGGCTCGCTTGGTCCTTGAGAGAGTTAAAGCAGTCTATTTGTGAAATATCGTTGTGGTTTTGATCGCGTAGGTGAGACTGGTTCTTGCTTAAGCCCGTAGCAACCACGTAAAATTTGCAACAACAAAGTAGAGACGTCTAACTTGTTTTTGCAGGGCATGTTGTGATGTGATATGGTCAAGGCGTGATGCTATATTTTATTGTATGAGATGATCATGTTTTGTAACGAAGTTATCGACAGCGGCTGGAACCATATGGTTGTCGCTTTATTGTATGCAATGATATATACTGTAATGCTTTACTTTATCACTAAGCGGTAGCGATAGTGATTGAAAAGCATAAGATTGGCGAGGCGACAACGATGCTCGATGGAGATCAAGGTGTCATGGCGGTGGCGATGGTGATCATGGTGGTGCTGCGGAGATGGAGATCACGAAGCACAAGATGATGATGACCATATCATATCACTTATATTGATTTGCATGTGATGTTTATCCTTTATGCATCTTATCTTGCTTTGATTGGTGTGTAGCATTATAAGATGATCTCTCACTAAATTATCAAGAAGTGTTCTCCCGGTATGCAGTTTGCCAAAGTTAAATCGTGCCCGGACACCCGCGTGATGATCGGGTGTGATAAGCTCTCGTCCATCTACACGAGTGCAAGCCAGTTTTGCACCTGAGAATACTCGAGGTTATATTGCCAGCCAGCCTAGCATATCGAGATATGGCCTCGGAACACGGAGACCGAAAGGTCGACGTGAATCATATAGTAGATATGATCAACATAAGATGTTCACCATTGAAAACTACTCCATCTCACGTGATGATCGGTTATGGTTTAGTTGATTTGGATCACGTGATCACTTAGATGACTAGAGAGATGTCTATCTAAGTGGGAGTTCTTAAGTAATATGATTAATTGAACTTAAATTTATCATGAACTTAGTCTGGTAGTATTTTGCAAATTATGTTGTAAGATCAATAGCTTGCGTTGTTGCTTTCATATGTTTATTTTGATATGTTCCTAGAAAATTGTGTTGAAAAATGTTAGTAGCAATGATGCGGATTTGATCGAAATGATCGAGGTTTATCCTCATTCTTTGCCTGAAGAATTATGTCCTTAATGCACCGCTAGGTAGCAGACCTAATAGGGAAGCGGATCTGAGGCGTTATGAGCGTTTGGCTAGCTCAATATGATGACTACTTGATAGTTTTGTACACCATGCTTTATGGCTTAGAATCGGGACTTCAAAGATGTTTTGAACATCATGGACCATATGAGATGTTCGAGGAATTGAAGTTAATATTTCAAGCAAATACCGAGTTGAGAGATATGAAGTCTCCAACAAGTTCTATAGCTAAAAGATGGAGGAGAATAGTTCAACTAGTGAGCATGTGCTCAGAATGTCTGGGTACTACAATCGCTTGAATCAAGTGGGAGTTAATCTTCGGATAAGATAGTGATTGACAGAATTCTCTAATCACCATCACCAAGTTAGTAGAACTTCATGATGAACTATAATATGCAAGGGATGATGAAAATGATTCCAGAGCTCTTATTGATGTTGAAATCGGTGAAGGTAGAAATCAAGAAAGAACATCAAGTGTTGATGGTTGACAAGACCACTAGTTTCAAGAAAAGGCAAAGGGAAGGAAGGGAACTTCAGAAGTAGATTGACAAGCAAGTTGTCACTCCACGAAGAAGCCAAAAGCTGAACCAAAACTGGAAAGCCTAAACTTACCTTCACGCAGGAAATAGTCCTTTGGGCGGAACGCCCTAAATATTTGGTGGATAAGAAGGATGGCAAAGTGAAAAAAGGTATATTTGATATACAGTTATTGATGTGTACTTTACTAGTGTTTATAGCAACCCTCGGTATTTGTACTGGTTAGGTTGCTAAGAGTAGTAACTTCGAAGCAGGAGTTGCGAATAAGAAACTAGTTAGAATTGAAGTGACGATGTGTGTTGAAAATAGTTTCAAGATTGATATGATCATCATCGCTTTTATCCTATACTTTCGAATTAGTGTTGAACCTAAATAAATGTTATTTGGTGTTTGCGTTGAGCATGAATATGATTTGATCATGTTTATTGCAATGCGTTTATTCATTTAAGTAAGAGAATAAACGTTGTACATTTTACATGAATAAAACCTTATATGGTTACACCCAATGAAAATGGTTCATTGGATCTCGATCGTAGTGATACACATATTCATAATATTGAAACCAAAAGATGCAAAGTTAATAATGATAGTGCAACTTATTTGTGGCTTTTTGGTTTAGGTCATATTGGTTGTAAAGCGCATGAAGAAACTCCATCTTGATGGGATTTTGGAATCACTTGATTATGAATCACTTGATGCTTGCGAACCATGCCTCATGGGCAAGATGACTAAAACTCCGTTCTCGGAACAATGGGCGAGCAATGACTTATTGGAAATAATACATCTTGATGTATCCGATCCAATGAGTGTTAAGGCTCGTGGTGGGTATCGTTATTTTCGACCTTCACAGATGATTTGAGCAGATATGGGTATATCTACTTGATGAAACATAAGTGCAAAATAGTTGAAAGGTTCAAAAATTTCAGTGAAGTGGAAAATCATCGTGACAAGAAAATAAAGTTTCTCTGATCGATCGCGGAGAGACAAATATTTGAGTTCTGAGTTTGGTCTTCAATTAAAACAATGTGGAATAGTTTCACAAACTCACATACGGAACACCACAATGTTATGGTGTGTCCAAACGTCATAACCGTACTTTATTGGATATAGTACAATCTATGATGTTTCTTACTGATTTACCAATATCGTTTTGGGATCATGCATTAGAGACAGTGCATTCACGTTAAATAGGGCACCATCTAAATCCGTTGAGGCGACACTATATGAACGTGGTTTAGCAAGAAACCAAAGTTGTCGTTTCTTAAAGTTTGGAGCTGCGATGCTTATGTGAAAAAGTTTCATCTGATAAGCTCAAACCCAAATCGGAGAAGTGCGTCTTCATAGAATACCCAAGGAAATTGTTGGGTACACCTTCTATCACAGATCCGAAGGCAAGACATTCGTTGCTTAAGATGGATCCTTTCTAGAGAAGGAGTTTCTCTCGAAAAGAAGTGAGTGGGAGGAAAGTAGAACTTGATGAGGTAATTGTACCTTCTCCCTTATTGGAAAGTAGTTCATCAGAAATCTGTTCTGTGACTACTACACCAATTAGTGAGAAAGCTAATGATGATGATCATAAAACTTCAGATCAAGTTACTACAGAACCTCGTAGGTAAACAGTGAGATCCGCACGAGTGAATGCGGTAATCCTGTTACGGAAGTCATATTACTAGACCATGATGAACCTCGAACTATGAGGAAGCGATGATGAGCAGATTCATAAAATGGCTTGAGGCCATGAAATCGAGATGAGATCCATGTATGAGAACAAAGTGTGGACTTTGGTTGCGTTGCCCGATGATCGGCAAGCCATAGAAAATAAATGGATCTTCAAGGAAGGAAGAGATGACGATAGTAGTGTTACTATCTACAAAGCTCGACTTATGCAAAAAGGTTTTGACAAGTTCAAGGTGTTGACTACAATGAGATTTTCTCAAGCTATGGCGATGCTTAAGTCTGTCCGAATCATGTTAGCAATTGCCACAATTTATGAAATTTGGCAAATGGATGTAAAAACTGCATTCTGAATGGGTTTCGGGGAAGAAGAGTTGTATATGATGCAACGAGAAGGTTTTATCGATCAAAGGGGAGCTAACAAAGTGTGCAAGCTCAGCGATCCATCTATGGAATGGTGCAAGCATCTCGGAGTTGGAATATCGCTTTGATGAGTTGATCAGAAAGCATATAGTTTTATCTGAGACTTACGGTGAAGCTGTATTTACTAAAAAGTGAGTGAGGAGCACTACAACATTTCGATAAGTATATGTGAATGACATATTGTAGATCGGAAATAATGTAGAATTACTACGCAAAGCATAAAGGAGTGTTTGAAAGGAGTTTTCAAAAGAGAAGACCTCGGTAAAGCTACTTACATATTGAGCATCAAGATCTATAGAGATAGATCAAGGCCGTGATAAGTTTTTCAATGAGTACATACCTTGACAAGATTTTGAAGTAGTTCAAAATGGAGCGATCAAAGAAGGAGTTCTTGCACATGTTTACAAGGTGTGAAATTGAGTAAGACTCAAAACCCGACCACGGCGAGAAGATAGAAAAGAGAATGAAAGTCATTCCCTATGCCTTGGCCATAGGTTCTATAAAGTATGCCATCTTGTGTACCGGATCTATTGTATACCCTACTAGCCTTGAGTTTGGCAAGGAAGTACAATAGTGATCTAGGGGTAGATCCTTTGAACGGTGAGTCAAAATTATCCTTAGTGGAATAAGGATATGTTTCTCGATTATGGAAGTGACAAAAGGTTAATGCGTAAAGGGTTACGTCGATGCAAGTTTGACACCGATCTGGATGACTCTAAGTCTCGATCTAGATACATATTGAAAGTGGGAACAATTAGCTAGAGTAGCTCAAAATGCGAGCATTGTAGACATAGAAAATTGCAAAATACATAGCGGATCTGAATGTGAAAGACCCGTTGACTAAGATTCTCTCACAAGCAAAACATGATCACACCTTAGTACTCTTTGGGTGTTAATCACATAGCGATGTGAACTAGATTCTTGAATCTAGTAAACCCTTTGGGTGTTGGTCACATGGCGATGTGAACTATAGGTGTTAATCACATGATGATGTGAACTATCGATGTGATCTAGATTATTGACTCTAGTGCAAGTGGGAGACTGAAGAAAATATGCCTAGAGGCAATAATAAAGTTATTATTTATTTCCTTATTTCATGATAAATGTTTATCATTCATGCTAGAATTGTATTAACTGGAAACATGATACATGTGTGAATGCATAGACAAACAAGATGTCACTAGTATGCCTCTAGACTAGCTTGTTAATCAAAGATGGTTATGTTTCCTAACCATGAACAAAGAGTTATTATTTGATTAACAAGGTCACATCATTAGTAGAATGATCGATTGACATGACCCATTCCATTAGCTTAGCACGATCGTTTAGTATGTTGCTCTTTTGCTTTTATCCATGACTTATACATGTTCCTGTAACTATGAGATTATGCAACTCCGTTTACGGAGGAACACTTTGGGTGCTACCAAGCGTCTAGCGTGGCTGGGTGATTATAAAGGATTACTACAGGTGTCTCCAAAGGCGGATGTTGGGTTGGCGTATTTGAGATTAGGTTTTGTCACTCCGATTGTCGGAGAGGTATCTCTGGCCCTCTCGGTAATGCACATCACTTGAAGCCTTGCAAGCATTACAACTAATGAGTTAGTTGTGAGATGATGTATTCTGAACGAGTAAAGAGACTTGCCGTGCGAGATTGAACTAGGTATTGGATACAAACGATCGAATCTCGGGTGATAACTATACCGATGACAAAGGAACAATACGTATGTTGTTATTGGTCTGACCGATAAAGATCTTCGTAGAATATGTAGGAACCAATATGGGCATCCGAGGTCCCGCTGTTGGTTATTGACCGTGAATAGTTCTAGGTCATGTCTACATTGTTCTCGAACCGTAGGGAGTCCTTGCAGCAAGGTTTCGATGGCGGTTATTATGAGTTTATGTATTTTGATGTACGAGCGAAGTTGGAGTCCGGATGTGATCACGGACATGGCGAGGAGTCTCGAAATGGTCGAGACATAAAGATTGATATATTGGAAGCCTATGTTTGGAGTTGGAATGGTTCAAGGCGGCAATTCTGAAGTCTCAGGAGGTTCAGGAACCCGGGGGTAAATGGGCCTCGGTGGGCCTCGAGGGGAGAAGAGGAGGGGGCGGCCAGGAGGTGGCATGGCCCTCTCCCCAGTCGAATGGGACAAGGAGGAAGGCGTTCCTCTCCTCCTCCCCCTCCTGATCCTATTCCAACTAGGAAGGGAGTCCTACTCGGTGGGAGTAGGACTCCTCAGCAGCCCTTAGCAGCCCGGCCTCCCCTCCCTCCTTTATATCTGAGGCAGGGGGCACCCTTAGACACTGGAGTTTGATCTTTAGATCGTTCCTTAGCCGTGTGCGTGCCCTCTCACCATATTCCACCTCGGTTATACAATCATGAAGCTAAGCATGAAACCTGCTGGCGGTGAAACATCAAGATCGTCCTGCCCGCCGTCGTCTTGTGAAACTCTCCCTCGACACTTTCGGCTGGATCGGAGTCGATGGGGCGTCATCGAACTGTCGTGTGTCAAGAACTCGAAGGTAATGCCGAATGTGGCGCGGGATCGGTCGGATCGCGAGGAGAGCGTCTGACTACTTCCTCTACGTTGTGATCGCTTCCGCTTGGGTCTCACGAGTGCGTAGACAACACTCTCCCCTCTCGTTGCTATACATCACCATGATCTTGCGTGTGCGTGGGGAAATTTTGAAATTACTACGTTCCCAAAGAACATTGGCGGAGATGAGCTCGATGGCGGCGTCACGATGTTATCGGCTCGATTCAAAGCACGTAACAAGCGAAACGAGGCGATGATGGCGAAGCTCTGGGCCTTAGCGCGCATGACGAAGGCCGGTGTACCGGATCGATAGTGCTAAGCGGCGATGGTGGCGTGCCAGGCTGCAAACATTAACGGCGTCTGGCGAGGCGAAGACGGCGGCAAGCGGGAAAAGCGGTAAACGGCAATGGCGGGTGGTGAAGCGGCTCCGGTAAGGATTCGAAGCGGCGGCGAGCGCCACGATCTGAAGAGGAGGAAGTGGAGCGAAGTGGGCAGTGAGGGAGGGTGGTTTGCCTCGATCTAGAAATCGAAGTGGGGAAGCGGCGAGAGTGGGGAAGTCGGGAATTATTAGTGGGGGAGGGGCTGGGGTTTGGCTCCGGATGGGGAAGTAATGGCAGGTCACAGTTGGGCGGCGCTGGTGGCCCGATGGCTTCTTGGGCAAAGGCAAGACTAGAAGAGTGTCCTTTACTTTGTTTTGTTTTAATCATGTTTAGTCTTTTCTTTTTATTTATTTTCTTTCTGTTTTAAATCATTTTGAATCATTTAGGCATTTTATAAAATGTGTTTGCTACACCATATTTATCTATGTAATATTGTCTGAGCGAACATTTTTATTTTAATGTTTGAAAACTTTTATTATTCACTAAACTTTGAATTTGAATTGAGGACCGGTTTGATCTAACGATAGATTAGCATTAGTGTAGATAAGTGGCGATGGCACCATTAAGCGGCGGGATCATGCCAAGCTTAATTATCACAGGCGTCACAATTCTCCTCCACTACAAGAAATCTCGTCCGAGATTTATGAGAAGTAAGGGAAAAGTCACATTCTACGGTATTCTGCCGGATCTTCTCGGTCTTGGTTGCTCTTCTATAGAAGGTGGATCCAATCGTTGAAGTCTTCATTTCTCTGCTCGAGTCATCATGATGGAAGTAGTCATCCTTTATTCAGGGATCTCCAATGTACTAACTAATCAATAAGGGCAGCTAAGCTCGACAAAAATGCTTATGAGAGAACAATGCAGGGGGTTAACCCAAGAATGAGCATAAGAGTATCTCGAGTTGAACATATAAATACATCGAGTAAAGATACAGAAGGTCTGATAAGAGGTTCAAGCGGATAGATAGTTACTCGAAAGTGCGAACCCGGGGGAGAAAGGGGTTGAACAGCGAGAGTAAGGATTGCGTCGATACCAGAGAATAGAACACTAGGAAGGTGGATAGTGAACTAAATCTGAAAATAGCGTGAGGAATAACCATTATAAGCGAGGGTTATGCAGGGAGAATCGGGTTTAGATCATGGAGGCTTATGGGTTATGGGCCCACCATGTAGAGTTAAAAAGAAGAAGAGGTGGTGACATCTTGCACGGTCATGACGAGGCATGTCGGTCGGAATAGCTTACCCGGATATGCAAGCAACAATGCCGATACCAATGGCCAGGGAGCGAAGAAGCAATTTTCATACTTTCGTTGTTGAGCAGCGAACCAATTGGCAAAGTTCTCGGCCATCCGGTGGTTATCGAAATGGCATCAACAAAAGCAACGAGGTCTTCGCGGCGAGAATTATACGAAGGTGTTTACATAAGCAAGGGAGAATATTCTGCTTAGATCATATAGATCACAAGAAGCGTTAAACCAACAAATGGAAAGGAAAATCTGATTATCAGTTAAGCGGAGACAATGGAAAGGAAAATGTGTTTAAACACATATTTCAAGGTATATCCTTCAGGGACAAGCGAAGCATGATATCCATGACGGGATAGAAAATAGATAACCGTTTAGAGTAAGAGGCGAATTCCATGACATAACCCAAACAACGGTATTTGGATAATGGAGCCGAAAGAAAAGTTAGCATTGTTCTTCAAATGCTCTTATTGAAAATCGAGATACCAAAACATGCTTGAGGGTAGCATTGGCAGGTCCTCAAGCAAAGGTGGGACTCTGGATACACAATGGATGCATCGGGAATAACTTGTGAATAAGTCTTACAATTTCCTCATGGAAGAATGGATAGCCCTTACTAACAAGAAAACTATAACAATAGGTCCTCGGCCCGGTGTCTTGGGCATGACACCCTTCTTAAGGGTCATATAACGACCAATGTTATAACTCTTGAAAATATGTTCCAACCATCATGTCGTAGGGATTGAGATCTGGTTGGTATCATGATACCTCGGTTCGGGATGTCAGAAGAAAAGGTGCAACACAAATCGATGAAATGACATTGCAAGATTCTGGAAATGAACTATGAAAGCAAGTTACGAAACAAGGGTTCAACATCAAACCAAGGAGAGGTGAGGGAGGTGGTGATGGACTCGGCGACAATCCTTGAGAATTTCAAAGGATGGATTTCCACAATTATGTGAACAAGGAGATAACATTTGTCGAGATCAAATGATATAATGAGATATATCTTTCGAGAAAAACATACCCAAGTAAACAACAGGTTGAAAGGTGCCCCGAAATATATGCGTAGGTAGAAAGATTCAATAACCAATAGTCTAAGAATGAGCAGTAGTCCATTAACTTCAAAACAGCAGGTTGCTAGAAGTGAGAAATTCAAGCGACACCGTTCACCTATTGGTATTAGATTGGAAGCAACACGGGGACCAAGGAATGAGCGGATATGGCAAGAAGTATCACCTATATCAAGAATTCTTAAGAGGTGGTGAAATTCTCACGACATTCTTGACATAAAGATGGTAATACTCTCAAGTTAAAGAAGAACAAATCTTTGGATGGCAAGGATCTCAAGGTATAACACAAAACACGAACAAGTTTGTATTTGAGCGGAAAACCAATAAAGTGATGCGATATGCCACAAATCATTGAGGGCGAGGATGGTATTTCTCATCATGAATTCAATTGATATCACAGGAAGGAGTCAAAATGTTGATGATGATCACGACAATTTGTTGTCGAGAGGATCCTGAAGAAGCAATTGAGCGGTATTTGCATCAAGCAATAGGAAGGATGGAAGCGAAAGGTTATTAAAACCAGATCGACACAAACTTCGGAATCAAGCTTGTTGTTCAAGGTGAAATGATATGACGCCGAGAGTCGGCGTAAACCAGCTCATCATCGAAAATTGTGCTTTGAAAGAAGGACCAAATAAATGCAGTTAAAAAGTTGCGATAATGATATGGCCGATAAGGCTAGGAATGGCGTGATCGAATTACAAACTTCGTACTTAAAGATTACTAAGAGTTGTTGAACCGTAATCACGGACTCGGTTGGAGTTATCGATGTCTTTGAGTGTTTAATAACTTCAGAGCCCATGAAAAATCATGTCGGTGAGAATGTAGTACTGATGAAGAACTCATAAGGAGCTATCACGGTTCCAAGATAATCTCGAGATACCGGTAATACTCGGCAGCCGGTCCAAAGTAGAGCTTGGGTGGAGTATTCACTCTAAGAAGATAAGTGCTTAAACTTGCACGAGAAATGGTATTTCAAGGAGATCATGGTTGGAACCACGATTGCAAAAGAGCTGAATCCGGATATAGAACTTATACCAAGGGAATAATTAATTTAAGAGAAGCTTTATTGATCTGATCTACATCATGTCCATGGGCATGAACACAAAAGTTCAAGGTCGACTCACTTCTTGATGCATAACCTTTCATTTACTTCTCGTATTCGATGAAGTTGTAGTGTTGAAATTTTATCTTGGTAAAATACGAGAAAAGTATGACTTCGTGAAAACTTTCGAGTTCACACATATTAAGGAAGGCATAGGTTCAAGTCATGTGAGCGGAATATAGAACATATATCCACGAACTTCATGAGTAATTAACACAAACTCGATAGTAGAGCAAGTTCAAAAGCGAGATGATACAATTTACCAAAAGGCATTATGTACCCTTGGAAGGTTCTCAAGGTTATTTATTATGAAGGGTGCCGGGGTTGGATGCGACATATACCCAGCTGGTGGCTTATCATGGTGAATCGAGTAGAAACGTTGAAGTGCACAGAAGCGGGATAAAGGCTAGAACATGCCTTCAAGCGAATCTTACCCAACAGGGAATCTCAGGGAGATAATACCCCTCTATGCTGCTCTGCAGGGGTCTCCGCATGATCACTATGGGGTGATAGTACAATGGTGCAATCTCAGTTTGTCTGCGAGAGGCGGAAGAGGGCTGAGGGCTAGCTCTTTCCCTCTGCGCTATGTATCTAAAAACCTAACGGGGCCCAACCTTTGCATGGGTGCCAGGGGGGTTTATATAGTCCTACACAGGGGAGCACAAGATATCCCTAGTAGGGCATGGTCGATCGTGGATCTCTATGCTGCCGCCTTCTCCCATGACTCCACAGGCCATGCCATTGCGTGAATCCGTGAACGAACCAAAACCTTATGCAGCACTCACGATGTGCCAGGCGGTCAGTGGGGTCATAGAACGAGTGCCGCCCTTTGTCAATGATCATTTATGCCGCTCCCGTCCAATCTGGTTTATGGCTTGTGGGGCCCGAGGCCCAGGATGCGGCCAGGCTGCACAGAGGCAAGCTCTGAAGGCCGTCTTCGGACTCTCGGCCCAGACTCTTCTATCTCAGCAGCAGGAGGGCGGCGATCTCCGAGGATCATGCTGTGCCTTGGCATTGAGTGGAAGTCTGTTGCGTGCCTTGTGGTGAGTCCCGAGGTGATATGGCAGGAGTGCAGCGCCTCCATAGGAGATCTCCCGATGTGCAGCTCCAGCACTCATGCCCTTCCAGTGGGCCCGAGGGGCGGCCACGACGGGCACCAGTACCTGCGTTGGTCTTCCGTGGAAGGTTAGCGGGCCGACTCTCGAGTCGGCCTTGCTGAAATCGCAAGCCGAATTGACTTAGTGCGGAGAGTCGCCGTGCAGAGGACTTGGTTTCTTCGGAGGATGCCAGTTGGACTCGGCCTTCTCAGAATCGCCTGCTGGGACTCGGTGAGGGTGGCTTTGCCGATGTCTTGAAAGATCTTGGGTCCTGCAGGTGCACCTACCAGCGGCCCATTACTCGACGAGTGGTCCCGGCGGCTGGCGAAGCTTGTTGAGCGCCCGCCTCAGCGGGGCTTCGGCGATTCCAGGAACTGCGGTATGAGCTCTGGAAATTGACGCCCGTGCCTTCAGGTATGCCAGGCCGGCGAACTGAGGGGCCGCGCTCTCATGAGTCATGGCGGGAAACCGGTGTCAACGGCGCTTCCACGCCATCCATGAGCGGTCTGTCGGCGTGGCGCCAAGTGGAAGATAGCCTGCCTACTGCAGCAGCGTGGCCAGGGACGAGCGCCCAAGTTAGGCCGCCACTGGCACCTCAGCTCCCAGCGGATCTGCTAGCCCTGTTACGAGGTGATTGGCATCCCCACGCGATTGCTGGGCGCGTAACAGGCAGATGGGGTTATGTCGTGGGCGTCATGGGGTCGTGGGGCTTGGTTAATCCCATTAAGCCCTCGGCTTTCGGCCACAGGGGCTATAAATAGGCCGAGGGGGCGGCGTGGCAGCTTGTGCCTCCCTCACTCTGCCTTCTTGCTCTTCTTCTTGCTCTATCGCCCGGCTGCTTCTTCCTTTCACGTCGACAGCCAGGCTCCTCCTCCGCCCGCCTTTGCTTGGCCTTCCGTGAGTGGGGCAGCTTCGAATGTGGGCCTTGAGGACATCGAGTTCCTCCGCCGGACCCCGCCGCCTTAGAGTCTTGACACAGTGCAGGCGAGTCCCAGCCGTGAAATCGGCAGCCGGGAGGCGAGGCGGTAGCGTAGTCGTCTTCACTCGCACCTCTGTCTGTGGAGATGGGCCTCCCAGCCAGCGAGTTCCTCAGCTCGTTCCTCGGGCCTATTTGCTCTGCGGCCCGCACCTGCTACCCCTAGCCGGTGGTGCTCCTTTCCCGCCCTTCCCTTTTGTCTGAGGAGCTTACGTCGGCGTTCTCCCACCATCGGGCTGTGGGGGTTTCTTCTCTATGAAGCGTACTGGCCCGGTAAGCGGCCAGCACGCCTTAGTCTGCAGCCGCGTTCATCGCGTCCTTGTGCTTTTGACGGTATGACCCTTTCCGTCCATCGGAAGTGATAAAATCCGGTGAAGATATGTGAGAAAACAACCGCCTCGTGAAGAATGTAAAAGCCATAGGCAGCTGACGTGGGTCGACTGCATCCTCGACCAGAAGCAGTGACTAGCGGCCGACCAGGTGAATCAAGCAATTCGAAGCGCCTTTTCGACCTCGGAGTCGGCGCCCGTGGCGCGCCTCCGGAATCTGACCTTGATCGGAGGGCCTCGTCGCCTCCGACCTCCACAACATCCCTTAACGTGGCCTGGTGCAAAGTCCTCATCAAGGCCCGGCCCCATCTCATCTGTCAGGATGAAGCGGTAAACGGCACGATCCCTAATGGCTGTGCACCAAAGAAAGACATGCAGCGTGGAAGTGGCGAACATGGTGAACCTCGCCGCCCTCTACAAGTTCAAGCCCAGTGGTGTGTTCGGCAGGGCCGTGCTAAGTGTGGCGACCCTCCATCGGTGGTAAGTTTTCCATACGTGCTCCGACCTTAATTGAATCAGACCTCGGGCCTCACGATCTTGCCGACTTCTTTATGATCGAACCCCCTCTGGCCAAGCCGGCTTCGGTATCGGAGGAACCCAGTGATCGTCCACGACCGCGGGTCGGCGACATTAACGACGCGACCTCGGGCCATGGCGTCGGGCCAAAACGCTGAAGGTGGCGAGGAGGAGGAGAATAGCCCTCGAGTAATCGGCGACCTCCGCCCGGTAGCGAAT
>JAHHZJ010010098.1:0-18021 GCA_021437245.1 Aegilops speltoides
GGTAGGTCTGGCGACCACACTGCTCTGCGTGGTTTCATGGATGGCTATCGGTGGCAAGGTGATGAAGATGACTTCTGAAGTCGTCCATGGGGCGGGCGAGAAATGAGGAAGGGCGACAAGACAACCACAGCGGCTCGGGGCGGCGAAGACAAAGAATCCCGGGAGATGATCACGGCGGTGATCTTTGTACCACGATCATCATGTAGAAGATGCAGGACATGATGATGATGCGGCGGAGCGAGCGACCTGGACCATCGATGGGCTGGGTGCAGGACCCTCATATTCAAGAGCTGCTTCTCAAGCGGAGCCGGATAATGCAAGAGATGCCGCCGAGAGAAAGCCAAGATGGATCAACTTGGTTAGGCGGTTACTCCATTGTATGAAGGATGCAGGCCGAGGATACCGGCAGAAAGTAGCGCTCATGGCTCTGGAGATGAAGGTAAAACACAAAATGACCGGCGCAAGCCGGCGAGAACATGTCATTACAGCACGAGCGTCTTCCCAAGGGAACAAGTGCCCGACCAGTTTGGAGGCGAAGAAAATCGTGTGTCCTCTGGATTTACCGCACATGAAATACCATGTGTGCATGAACAATTGCATCATTTATCGGGGACGAGCGCAGCGAGTCTACCATATGTCGGTGTCTTGGCGTCACTCGATACAAGAAGAGGAAGAAAGCTCCTCGGCGGTGTGGTACTTTCCGATCCTCCTCGTCTGCGTGATATTTAAGTGGACCCTAAGGTAGCAAAGCTCTGCGTTGTACGCGGATAGGGAGGAAGAAGCGACAAGATGACACAAATGATCAGGAGATAGATAAAGAAGACAAGATCTTTGAGTCACCCTAAGGATGCGAGCGATGTAGCGTTGAACGAAGACCGAATTTGGGAGCGATCAAGGAACATCATCTTTGGCGTGAGCACCGATGGAGTCAATCCATTTGGCAGCGAGCACACAGCTTTTGGCTGTGTTTGTGTGGATGTACAACCTTCCCCTTGGTGGTGCATGAAGAGAAGTACATTCACATGAGTATGCTAATTGAAGGGCGAAACAACGAGGGAGCGACATCAATGCATGTCAGGGGCTCTTTGAAGAGGAGCTTCACCGCGATTAAGCGCCCGTAATCGTGGGATCTGCGGAGAAAGAATATTTCCCTATGAGGCCGCCTTGCTCACGGCGGTGCACGACTATCTCGGTTATGGATATCTCGCGGGCGGGTAGTCCACGGATTTTACGGATGCATAAGATGCATGGATGACTGGCGTATCGCCAGACTAGATAGAGATCCGGGTCTTGAAAACCGTGTTCATGGGACATCGAAGGTGGCTTTGCGGCGATGACCGTGGAGAAGCATAAGGATATCATGGTTGGGGGCGAGCACCTATGGGCGGGGCCTTCTCGGTCGGCGAGGGGCGGAGGCGCCGCGAAAAAGCGGTCGAGGCGAAAGCGGGGATTTTACCCAACCGGAGCTCTCGGGAGATAAAACTCCTCTCTGCTTTGTGTTTCTATTCATTCTTGCTTTCGGCGTGGGTATGTTGTGGTTTGAATGAGTGAACCTCCTCTCGTGCGCGGGCCTCCTTTTATAGTCTAAAGGGTCACCAACAGTGCTGTATGAGAAGAGGGTAGAAAGGTAAAAAGCGGGTTGGTACAACTGCTATCTCTGATGCCCTACCTAACTCGGCGGGGACAAGAGCATTTAATGCCCGTCCGGTCGCTCAACGGTCGAGAAGCGACCGTTAGAAGCGCCACGATCGCCACGATGGCCTCCTAGTCACCTTAGCTCGCCACCTTGCACCGCTAGGCTGCGACTACGCCACGTGCACGGGAATGATCTGTGGCGACCGTCGTCGGGTGAAATGGGCGTGGTAGCAGTGGTAGCCGCCCGGCAACAAGTGCCTTGCAGCGGTATCTATCTTATCGCACCATAAGCTTTCCGCTCGTCGGGTCTTAGGGAGACCTTGCGGTGCGTCGCGGCAAGTCTTCTAAAGCTTTGGTTGGCCTTCCAGCAAGTTCCTCTTGCCGTGGTCTTGTCGTTCCCGGCAAGCTCCTCTCGTCGGGGCCTTGTTCTTCCCGGCAAGCTCCTCTTGCTGGGGTCTTGTCCTTCCCGGCAAGCTCCTCTTGCTGGGGCCTTGTCTTCAAAGTTAACACTTTGTTCTTGAATGGTAGTAATAGGAATGATGAAGGGTCTTGGCGGGGCCTTGGCAAGCCTTGCCGCGGGGCCTTCTGTTGCCGTCACAAGTTCGGTGTACTAAGGTACCCCTACTTTAGTACACCGAAAGCCGAACTGGGCCATACAGTCTGGCGCTGTTGGGCGGGCCCAAAAGCAGGAGGCGAACGCAGCGGCTGGGTTCAAACCAAATCCACTCCGTATCCACAGCGCCCTCCGTAGCAGCGCAGCGTCAATCAGCGGCGTCGTGGGTGAGATCATGGGTGGCATCTTGGCGATTTTCGGCGTCCACCCGTGATCACCAGGCGAGCGAGTCACCTCATCCGTCGCCTCGGTTACGCATCCCGCCGCGCGGCTCCCATGCGCTTGGGGTGGTGGGCGGTGGAAGTGGGAAGCGGGCCGCCCGCGAGTGGAGGCAGCGGGTGGCCCCCACTCCTGCTCTTCCTTTGCCTTGATTATTTGGCCGGGCGGCGAGCCCACCTCGACCCATAAAAAGCGGAAGGGGCCTTGAAGCCCGCACTCTCATCTCCTCCTTTCTTGACTTCGCTCCCCTTCCTCTCATTTGCCATGGAGAAAGGAACCTGGCCCTTCTTCGGTGGCGGCGGTCGCCGCCGGACAGCGCGCCCTTCCTATCCGCACCCGTGGTGATAGAGCCAGCCACAAGGGAAGAGGGAGGCGAGTCGTGGGCAGGTCGAGGGCGAGGTCGGCGCTCGGGGAAGAAAGCAGGCGGGCGGCGCGCCATATCCGCCTCCGGCGGTTCTTCTCCCGTGGCCGGTCCATCGAGGGGCGGCCCTTGCGAGTTCTTCGTCAAGCTGCCCGGCGCCTCGTCGTCGCCTCGGCTTCCAGCTCCGTTCTGGCCTTGATGGGCCGGATCACGCCCGAGCAGCGAGGCGCACATGAGGGCTGTGGGATCGGCGACGCTGCGAGTCGCGTTGTATTCGCCGCTAATGTGATGTATCTTGATCGTGGGTGGAAGACATTACGCCCGTATCCACAGCGATGGCGAGGTTTACCCTCCATTTAAGTTAATGGAGGCGACCTCCTCTCCGTCAAGGTCTTGAGGACTCGGCACTTTCGGGCGAAGTGCTGCGTGGACAGCTCCTCCGGCGGCGAACATCCCCTCGGCGAGTGACTTGGAGGAGGCGGCAGCGGACAGCGAGGTAGCGAGGCGGCGGGATGGCGGGCCCGACTAGGTGTCGGCGTCGCCTCGTCGTCACCGGCGACCCCATCATCCGTGTCGCCAGGCTCCTTGAACTCCAGGAGTGCGTCTCCTTGGCGGTGGCGTGGGAGGCTGTGGAAGGGAAGAGGGCTGGTGACAAGGCCGTCAAGTCGAATCTGAGGCGTAGTGCCCTCGGCAGAATCTTGACGATCCTGCCCGTCTTTGAGCCTCGCTTCGGCGCCGCCATCACCGTCTAGCCTCGGGGCGGCCCGGGATGTTCTCTTGGTGTCTTCGGCACCGTGTAGCTCGCCTAAGCGCCCTTTGCCCCCGCCTCCTTGGCCTACCTCACGAAGAGAGGGACAAGAAAGGGATTCTGGGCATCTTATCTTTTTAATTTGTAAGCCTTGGACCTTAGCTGCATCTAAAACTTGTAATCCTCTCTTTCATGTTTTCATCCTCTATGGGTGTACACGAGTGGGATGTTTTTAATGAAAGGGGATGCTTGCGGAGTTTTTTGTCTTGGGTTGAACCCGTCAAGAGCTAATCCTTGTTATCCCTCGGACGGACATTTCATCTCCCGACAGCAGGCCTGCCGCCTCCCGTCTCATCCTTGTATGTTTTACCCTCGCTTTTAGGGAACTTGCGGTAGCTGCTGCGCTTGCCATAGCGGTAGTCTGGAACATCGGCAACCTCTTTGGCGGTGTTGCCTCGGCAAGAAACCTCGTCGGGGCTAGTTGCAGCGCTTTTATTGTTGACCGGACTCGAAACAAAGTAAGGCGCAACAGCCATGAGCAGTTCCTCGCGCATAGGTTTTCCATACAAAGCCGCGGCAGTTTCGGAAGAAAGCAGCGGTTTCGCATTCCCGATCCATAAGAGGATGCATGATGAGGACGAAAGACTTATCGATATCGCAGCCCGGCAACTCGGCTTGCAGCGGATGAATCTTGGTACTCGCGGCCCTGACAACAGCGGCTTGCGGGGCCAGTGCGGTGGGCGCCCTTCTTCTCCTTCCTTATCGCTGTTATTTTAGTTATGAGAACAACTTAGTCGGTGCGTAACAAGTTACTTTAAGTAATATAACTTTGTCACAGGCAATCTTGGCTATGTTATCTCCTTTATTCAGTTCCATTCCTTGTATGTCTTTACCCTCGCTTTTAGGGAACTTGCGGCGCTAACTGCAGCTTGCATGGCTTGAGTCTTGGAACATCAACAGCCTTCTTTGGTGGTATTGCCTCGGCAAGAAACCTCGTCGGGGCTAGTTGCGGCACACTTTTATTGTTGAGCGGACTCGAAACAAAGTAAGCGCAACTTAGCCGCGAGTTGATTCCTCAGCGCCGCAGGTTTTTCCATACAAAACCGCGGTGCGTTCAAGGAGTATAACTTAAAAATTTAAAACTGACGTGCTCAAACTTTGGCAACAGCTTTACATCTTACGCGTTCCGGCAAGGCTGTGCTTCTTTGGTGACACCTAGTCCACATCGTTATCAAGCTCAAACAGCGAGGACTAAAAGCGAAATCTTTGTTGCGGGAACATCCGCTTCTCTGACAGAATGCAGGATCTGCCGGGCGTGATGCTCCCGGCAAGCGTGTCAGACACGGCTTGTCGGAGGCGTCTGCTTCAAGCAAACAAACCCTAGGGCTTGTCGGACGAGACTGCTCCTCGGCACTTCTGTGTTGATCACAGGGGACCTTCTTGGCGGCGGCTTCGGGGAGCTCTGCCGAAAAGTAGTCGCCAGTAACCAACTTTCTCTTCTTGTGGCTGCACAGATCCATCTTTGCCGGGACCAGAGCTTGTTGGGGAAGCCCCCTGCTTGTTGCTGGACTCGCTTGCTGCGGTCGCTGGCCCATCATCTGCCTCCCTCTCCGCTACTAACGCAGCACTAACCACTTGATTGGTTGCCGCTAGATACAGCAACAACTTCTCTTGTGGCTTAGGTGCGACAAGTACTGGAGTGGAGGATAAGTATCTCTTCAAGTCTTGTAGCGCGGCCTCCGCTTCTGGAGTCCATTTCATTGGACCTGCCTTTGTCAAAATTTTGAAAAAGCGGCAGGTAGAGTCGACAAACTTAGAGATGAACCTCTTGAGGAGCATCAGCGCGGCGGTAAGCCTTCGCACATCCTTGGCGTGCTTTGGGGCTTCAATCTGCTCGATGGCCTTGATCTTGTCGGGATTGGCCGATCCCCCACGAGATCTAAAGAATCTGAGAAGCTTGCCGGAAGGGACTCCAAACACACACTTCTCGGGGTTCAACTTGTGGTTGATCTTGCGCAGATTTGTGAAGGTTTCGTCCAAATCTTGAACCAAAGTCTCTTTGTCCTTGCTCTTGACCACTATGTCATCCATGTAAGCTTCTACATTTCTGTGTAGTTGTGGCTCAAAAGCATGACTGACTACTCTTGCAAACGTTGAACCAGCATTCTTTAGTCCGAAAGGCATTCGTACAAAGCAGTATGTGCCACATGGAGTAATGAATGCAGTTTTCTCTTCATCCTCTTCTGCCATGAAGATCTGATGATATCCTAGGTATGCATCCAGAAATGAAAGCAGATCACATCCTGCCGTGGAGTCGACAATCTGGTCAATGCGCGACAAGGGAAATGGATCTTTGGGACAAGCTTTATTAACATCCGTGAAGTCAATACAAAGCCTCCATTTCCCGTTAAGCCTTGCATACGACTCTTGGATTGGCTAACCACATTGGATGGAGTACTCTCGGGACGAGGCCGCTGCTTACAACTTCTTGATCTCTTACGCAATGAACTCTTGGCGTTCCACGATTGCTTCGACTCTCTGCTTGGCAGGCGCGGCGTGAGACGAGGCGGCAGGTGGTGCTCAGTACTTTCACAGGAACACGGGGGATGTCGGATGGTTGCCATGCAAACACGCCGACATTCGCCAGAGAAAACAACATGGCGCTTTCCTATTTAGGGTCAGCGTGGCGATGGTGAAGGTACCACCGATCACCGTCCTCCTTAATGACCACTTTCTTGGTCTCTGGTGAAGCTGTCTTTGCCTTCTTGCACTTGCGGTGGAGCTCGATGGTGCGTCCTCGGCAGTGGCGCAGCACTCAGAAGAGGTGCGCTTGCCGGAGTGGGCATCGAGCTACTCTTGCGGACTTGGTCTTCTTCGCCAAAGATGTCGTGGTGGGGGCGAGCACATATGGGCGAGGGCCCCTACAGTCCGACAAGGAGTGGAGGCGCCACGAGGAGCGGTCGAGGTCGAGGAGGCCGTGAGGATTTTACCCACCGGAGCTCTCGGAGATAAAACTCCTCTTGCTGCTGTGTTTCTATTACATTCTTGCTCAAAGCGTACTTGTGTTGTAGTTTGAATGAGTCGAACCTCCTCTCGTCTTGCGGGCCTCCTTTTATAGTCTAAAGGGTCACCGACAGTTAGCAGCGAGAGAGGTAGAAAGGTAAGCAGCGGGTTGGTACAAGCTGCTATCTCTGATGCCCTACCTAACTTTCGGCGGCGGGGACAAGAGCATTTAATGCCCGTCCGGTCGCTCCAACGGTCACGAGAAGCGACCGTTAGAAGCGCCACGATCGCCACGATGGCCTCCTAGTCACCTTCGCTCGCCACCTCGCACGCTTCAGGCTGCTGCTACGCCCGTGCACGGGGAATGATCACGTGGCGACCGTCGTCGGGTGAGCTGGGCGTGAAGCAGTGGTGGCCGCGCGGCAAGTGCCTTGCAGCGGTATCTATCTTGTCGCACCCATAAGCTTGCGCTCGTCGGGTCTTGCCAAGGAGCCCTTGTGATTGCGTCGTGGCAAGTCTTCTAGAGTGCCTTGGTTGGCCTTCCCAGCAAGTTCCTCTTGCAGTGGTCTTGTCGTTCGGCAAGCTCCTCTCGTCGAGGGCCTTGTTCTTCCCGCAAGCTCCTCTTCTTTGAGGTCTTGTCCTTCGGCAAGCTCCTCTTCTTTGAGGCCTTGTCTTCAAAGTTAACACTTTGTTCTTGAATGGTAGTAATAGGAATGACGAAGGGTCTTGGCGGGCCTTGCAAGCCTTGCCGCGGACCCAGCTGCATTGCCGTGCACAAGTTCGGTGTACTAAGGTACCCCTACTTTAGTACGGCAGAAACCGAACTGGGCCATACAGTGCGGCGCTGTTGGGCAGGCCCAAAACCTGACGAACGCAGCGGCCTGGGTTCAAACCAAATCCACTCCGTATCCACCGCGCCCTCCCGTAACGGCACGCGTCAATCGCGGCATCGTGGGTGAGATCGTGGGTGGCGTCTTGTGATTCGGCGTCCACCCCCATGATCCGCAGGCGGGCGAGGTCACCTCATCCGTCGCCTCGGTTACGCATCCCGCCAGCGGCTCCCATGCGCTTGGGGTGGTGGGCGGTGGAAGTGGGAAGCGGGCGCCCAGCGAGTGGAGGCAGCGGGTCGGCCCCACTCCTGCTCTTCCTTTGCCTTGATTATTTGGCCAGGCGGCGAGCCCCCCTATAAAAAAAGCGGAAGGGGCCTGACCGCGCTCTCTCATCTCCTCCTTTCTTGACCTGCTCCCCTTCCTCTCATTTGCCATGGAAAAGGAACCTGGCCCTTCTTCGGTGGTGGCGAGTCGCCCGCGACGGACGCCCTTCTATCCCGCACCCGTGGTGTGAGCCAGCCACAAGGGAAGGCGAGGCGAGGTCGTGGGCAGGTCGAGGCAGGTCGGCGCTCGGGGAAGAGGCGGGCGGGCGGCGCACCATCTCCGCCTCCGCCGTGGCCAGTTCTTCTCCCGTGGCGGTCCATCTGAGGGCGACCCTTGCGAGTTCTTCGTCAGCGGCGCCAGGCGCCTCGTCGTCGCCTCCGGCTTCCAGCTCGGTTCTTGGCGTGATGGGCGGATCCGCCCGAGCGTTGAGGCGCACATGAGGGCTGTGGGATCGGCGGCCAGCGAGTCGCGTTGTATTCCCAGCCCCTAATGTGATGTATCTTGATCGTGGGTGGAAGGCGTCCGCCCGTATCCACAGCTGATGGCGGGTTTACCCTCCATTTAAGTTAATGGAGGGCGACCTCCTCTCCGTCAAGGTCTTCGGGGACTCCGGCACTCGGGCGAAGTGCTGCGTGGACAGCTCCTCCGACGGCGAAGACTCCCCCTCGGCGAGAGTGACAAGGAGGAAGCGGCAGCTGACAGCGAGGTAGCGGGCGCGGGATGGCGGGCCCGACTGGGTGTCGGCGTCACCTCGTCGTCACCGGCGACCCCATCGTCCGTGTCGCGGCTCCTTGAACTCCCGGTCGTCTCCTTAGGCGGCTGGCGTGGGGAGGCTGCGGAAGGGAAGAAGGGCTGGTGACAAAGGCCGTCAGTCGAATCTGAGCGTAGTGCCCTCGGCAGCGTCTTGGCGTCCTGCCGCCCGTCTTGAGCCCGCTTCGGCGCCGCCATCACCGTCCAGCCTCCGGACGGCCCGGGATGTTCTCTTGGTGTCTTCACATCACCCGTAGCTTCGCCTAAGCGCCCTTTGCCTTTTCGCCTTCTTGGCCTACCTCACGAAGAGGGACACGAAAGGATTCTGAGCATCTTATCTTTTTAATTTGTAAGCCTTGGGACCTTAGCTGCATCTAAAACTTGTAATCCTCTCTTTCATGTTTTCATCCTCTATGGACTGTACACGAGTGGGATGTTTTTAATGAAAAGGGGATGCTTGCGGGTTTTTGTCTTGCAGGTTGAACCCGTCAAGGAGCTAATCCTTGTTATCCCTCAGACGAGACATTTCATCTCCGACCAGGCCCTGCCGCCTCCCGTCTCATCCTTGTATGTTTTTACCCTACGCTTTTAGGGAACTTGCGGCGTGACACGCTTGCTTGGCCTGAGTCTGGAACATCAGCAGACTTCTTGGCGGTGTTGCCTCCGACAAGAAACCTCGTCGGGGCTAGTTACGCTGCGCTTTTATTGTTGGCGGACTCGACACAAAGTAAGGGCAACAGCCACGAGCAGTTCCTCCAGCGCTGGAGTTTTTCCATACAAAGGCGGAAGTTTTGGGAAGAAAGCAGGTTTCGCATTCCCTAGTCCATAAGAGGATGCATGATGAGGGACGAAAGACTTATCGATATCGCAGCCCGACAACTACGGCTTGCAGCGGATGAATCTTGGTACTCGCGGCCCCGGCAACACGGCTTGCGGGGCCAGTGCAGTGGCCCTTCTTCTCCTTCCTTGTCGCTGTTATTTTAGTTATGAGAACAACTTAGTCGATTGCGTAACAAGTTACTTCGTAATATAACTTTGTCTGGGCAATGTTGGCTATGTTATCTCCTTTATTCAGTTCCATTCCTTGTATGTCTTTACCCTCGCTTTTAGGGAACTTGCGGCTAACTGCGCTTGCTTGGCTTGAGTCTTGAACATCAACCTTTGCTGGTGGTATTGCCTCCGGCAAGAAACCTCGTCGGGGCTAGTTGCAACACACTTTTATTGTTGAGCGGACTCGAAACAAAGTAAGAGCGTAACTTAGCCGCGAGTTGATTCCTCAGCTGGGTTTTCCATACAAAGCCGCGATCGTTCAAGGAGTATAACTTAAAATTTAAAAGCGGCGTGCTCAAACTTTGGCAACTTAGCTTTTACGTCTTACTGTGCGTTCCGGCAAGGCTGTGCTTCTTTGGTGACACCTAGTCCACATCGTTATCAAGCTCCGACAGCGAGGACTAAAAGCGAAATCTTTCTTGCGGAACATCCGCTTCTCGGCAGAATGCGGGATCTGCGGGCGTGATGCTCCCGGCAAGCGTGTCAGAGACCTGACTTGTCGGAAGCGTCTGCTTCAGAAACAAACCCTAGGGCTTGTCGGGCAGAGCTGCTCCTCGGCACTTCTGTGTTGATCCGGGGACCTTCTTGGCGGCGGCGGAGGCTCTGCGGGAAAGTAGTCGCCCGATAACCAACTTTCTCTTCTTGTGGCTGCAGATCCATCTTTGCGGGACCGGAAGCTTGTCGGAAGCCCCACCTTGTTCTTTGGACTAAACTTGCTGCGGTCGGCTGGCCCATCATCTGCCTCCTCTCGCTACTAACAGCGGCACTAACCACTTGATTGGTTGCCGCTAGATACAGCAACAACTTCTCTTGTGGCTTAGGTGTGACAAATCTTGGAGTGGAGGATAAGTATCTCTTCAAGTCTTGTGGCGCGGCCTCGCTTACGAGTCCATTTCATTGGACCTGCCTTTGTCAAAATTTTGAAAAAGCGGCGGATCATGACAAACTTAGAGATGAACCTCTTGAGAGACAACAACGCAGCGGCAAGCCTTCGCACATCCTTGGCGTGCTTTGGGGCTTCAATCTGCTCGATGGCCTTGATCTTGTCGGGATTGGCTTGATCCCCCACGAGATACAAAAGAATCGAGAAGCTTGCGGAAGGACTCCAAACACACACTTCTCGGGGTTCAACTTGAGGTTGATCTTGTGCAGATTTGTGAAGGTTTCGTCAAATCTTGGATCAAAGTCTCTTTGTCCTTGCTCTTGACCACTATGTCATCCATGTAGCTTCTACATTTACGTGGTGGTGTGGCTCAAAAGCATGGTGACTACTCTTGCAAGCGTTGAACCAGCATTCTTTAGTCCGAAGGCATTACGTACAAAGCGATCGTGCCACATGGAGTAATGAATGCAGTTTTCTCTTCATCCTCTTACGCCATGAAGATCGATGATATCTTGAGTATGCATCCAGTGAAAGCGGATCACATCTGCCGTGGAGTCGACAATCGGTCGATGCGTGGCAAGGAAATGGATCTTTAGGACAAGCTTTATTAACATCCGTGAAGTCAATACAAAGCCTCCATTTCCGTTAAGCCTTGCGCCGCGACTCTGGATTAGCTAACCACGTTGGATGGAGTACTCCTGGGCGAGGCCGCTGCTTCCAACTTCTTGATCTCTTACGCAATGAACTCTTGGCGTTCCACGCTTGCTTCGACTCTCTTGCAGGCGGGCGCGTGAGGACAGGCGACAAGGTGGTGCTCAATTACTCACAGGAACACGGGGATGTCGGATGGTTGCCATGCAAACACATCGACATTCGCCCGCGAAAACAACGAGTCCGCTTTCCTATTTAGGGTCAAGCGTGTAGCGATGGTGAAAAGTACCACCGGTGCGTCCTCCTCCAGTGGCCACTTTCTTGGTCTCTGGTGAAGCTATCTTTGCCTTCTTGCACTTGCGGTGGAGCTCGATGGTGCGTCCTCGGCGATGGCGCAGCACTCGAAGAGGTGCGCTTGCCGGAGTGGGCATCGAGCTACTCTTGCGGACTTGGCCTTCTTCTTCTTCCCGAGGAGCTTTGACAAGTGGGTTGTGCTTTCTGCTGCAGCTCTGCTTCCGGTAGATCTTGTCGGTGCAGATAAGTGCATCCTTCTTGTGCCACAGACAGAAATGACACTTATCGGACCGGGCATCTTGAGCACATTGTAGGCATAGTGAGAGGCTGCCATGAACTTGCAAGCGCCCGGACGGCAGTATCCCATTGTAGGGCGATGGGAAATCAACAACGTCAAATGTGACTCTCTCGTCACGAAATTCAGCTCGCTGCCAAATGTCCTTGGCGATGTGATCTTCCCCTTGGGCTTGCTCCTTCGGGTTAATTCCTTGAAAGGTACAGTTTCTTGAGCTGTTGTCGGGGATCTGGAGCTTTTTGAGCACCTTGAAGAGATCGAGATTTAAGCCGGCCCGCCCGTCAACCAACATCTTTGTGACCTTGAGGTTGCGGATGGTTGGCGAAACCAACATCGGCAAGCACCCGACCGCGGATGATGCGATCGGGGTGATCCTCAACATCAAAGGCGATGGGCGTCTGGACCGCCGAGGGCTTGCGCGATTCGGTGATGGTTCTGCTGCATTCACCTCCGCACCCACTACTTGAGTTGGCGGTGCGAGGTGTCTTGAAAGACTTACGCCGTCAACGCACAAAACCTCCGTCATATACGAAACTCTTGGTCGTCGGTCTCATCCTCATCCATCTCGTCATCTTCATCTTTGTCTTCATCTTTGTCTTCATCTTTATCGCGGCCACACGGAGAGTGCATCTCCTTGCGGCTGCTTATGCCTCGCGGCACCCTCCCGGCGGGATGATTCTTGCGGATCCTCCGCCCACCTTCCTGGGCCTTCTCCTTGTCGCGGCGCTCATATTCAGCTTTACGTAGCTCGCCATCTGCTCAACCTTCTTGCATGCTTGGAGGTCATGGCCCTTAGTGCGATGGATCTTGCGATACTACTTGCGGGCCGTCACGCTTGTCGGCCACCACAGCCCTCACGGATCGCCAGCCTTGTCCTTGTCGGCGCCGCCTCCGTTGCCGGTCTGCTCAACAACTAGCACATCCTTAGCTTTCCTCTTTCTGTTATTCCGCCTTCAGTTCCTCTTCGCCGGAGGGGCGTCCTCACTGTCAGATCCCTCTGCTCCTACATTCTCTCCGGGGAGTTTCCTCCCCTCTTGACCCGTCTTGCGCCAGCCGGCGGAGCATATAACTCGTGACATCTCGATCTTGCACATCACCATCTCCTCCCTCATCCTGCGATTCACGCTGCGTTCGATGGAGCAGCTGATAACCGCGGCGAGTGGGCGTCAGGATGTTCGCTGCCACTAGTTGAATCTCTGTATGTACTTAGCGCGGGGTTCTCCTTCTTTACGGGCAAGCAAATGAAATTGCTTTCACGGCCATGGGGCTTGTGGCCGCTGTGAATCTGCCGACAAGCTGATGGCACAGGTCGATCCACGAAGAAATGGAGTTGTCCGGCAAGTGCATGAGCCAAGATCGGCGTTGGGCTTGAACACCGGTAAGTAATTGGTGAGGATCTTCTCGTCGCGCCCGACGACTGCACCGCGATGGTGTAGGCGAGGAACTCGGCGGATGTATCCTGCCATCGTACTTCTAAGTGCGTCGGCGAAGTTCTTAGTCTTTGGAGCCCTTTGGACTTGCCGCAGCTCACGGGTGAGCGCAAAGGCAACCTACCGTGTCGACAAGTCGTCTGGTTCCCACGGTGATGGATTCATGTACCTAGGGTAGGGTCATAGGCCTGACCTAAGCGTCCCTGCAAGGGTACTCACGGAAAGATCATCTTCGATCGACCAAGAGAATCCACTTTCGACCCGGACTGGAAGCTTTCGACCATGGAAGACCAGCTCGACCATGAAGACTCACTCGACCACGAAGGTCGAAGGCACTCCGGGTCTGCGGTTTACTATTGAATAGACTTAATGATAGTTAAAAGCGCCTTATGAGGCGTTACCGATAACCCCGGCAATGTACTTTAATCCCTCCATTATGTGAGCTGGCTGGGGTCTGGCGCCTCTATATAAGCCACCCGCTCCACAGATAGAAGGGTTCAGATTCTTGTAATACTCATACTCATAATCCACTCGACCGCCTCGGGGCTCCAGGGCGTGAGGCTGTTACTTCCTCAGGAAGGGCTGAACTTCGTACATCCTTTGTCTCCCAACTGCTCCATAGCTGGGACGCCGCCTCTCCTTAACCTACCCCTACTTCTCTTTGTCGGACTTAGAACCACTGACGGTTGGCGCCCACCGTGGGGCGGTGTTTTAGCGATTTGTGGAGGAGTTGCTGTACTTCCAGTACCTTCATCACGATGACTTACGGAGTTACGAGTGCGGAGTGCGAATCCGTCTCGGTGCTCTCACTTTTGTCGCGGCGACTCCGCATAGCTCCGAGCCCCTCTTGACATCGGCGCTCCCGTCCAGCGGCGGCGCACTTCGTGCATGTGTCGCGGCGTTTTGCTGCGGCGACCCGTCGACTCCGTATCTGTCGACTCCCATGTCGATCGCTTCGCCGGTCTCCCACCCAGTATAAGCGCTACGGTGGTCGAGGCTTCAGCGGTGGGTAAACGCGCGGTGGCTCGCCCGAGACAACCACCGCCCAAATCGCGGCTGTCGAGCCAGCGAATCTCTCTGACTTTGTTGATCTGTCGGCAGCTCGTAGAGGCGCATCCAGTGTGATAGCGGTGATCCGCGGCGGAGAATTCTCATAGTCGGCGGCCCTCGCGATCCTCGGTTTACGCCCACGGCGATGGAGCTGCGGTGAGGTGTGCATGAACACGTACCAGCCGAGACACTCGACTCTCGAGAGAGATCTTCGTCGCGAATATGGATGCTACATACTCCTATCGTCGGAGACCCACGAGGCTCGTGCCTTGGAGAAATACGTTTGGCCAATGTGGCTGAGACGCACCGCTGGAGAATCTTCAGCGAGCTCTCGGCAATGGCAGCGGCAGCGACTCCCGAATCGGTCGTCGGCTCTTCGCCCGACTCAGGTATACGCCGCCAATTCAGAATTTAGCGGCTACCTTCGCATTGCGAGTCCATTCAGCCATCTCGGTCGGGCGGAAGGGCTTGCAGCGATCGATTTGCCCGAGCAGCGGTGATCGAGAACTCAGCCGTGTCGCGATCGCATAGCAGGAGTTCACGCAGTCGATCCGTCGCGAACCTTTGTCGATCGGCTCCACGATCGAGATCGCCTCCAGCGGCGGAAGGCGCGACAACGGCGAAAGCAGCTTCGGAGACCGGTCGACAGGGATGATAGGCGTCAGTGCCCTTTCCCCTCAGGAAGGTCATCGCTCCCGGCGACAAGATGACGAAGCGAGTTCGATGCAGGCGAAGGGTTCGGTCGACCCGGGAACCGAGGCTTTGATCGCGGTCCATTATCGTGCAAGGCTTGGTCGGCCGAGCCAGAGCCCATCGAGGAGAATACCGCATGTCAACTCCACTCACGATGATCTTAGCGGATGTGGAAAGCAAAGTCGTTGAAAGTCATCAGCAGGGAAGTGAATATGGTTTGCCCAGTTAAGCCAAGTTATGTGAAGTGGTCCCGGACACCTATCACATTCGACCGATCGATCACCCGACTCACATTGCCACCTGGGCGGCGGCGTTAGTGGTCGATCCGGTTGTCGAGCACTCGTGACAAAAGTCTTGCGATGGATGGTGGTAGTGGGCTGAATTTGTTGTATCGGGATACATTGAAAGGGATGGGCATTCCGATGTCGATTGGCGCCCGACAATATGAGTTTCCGCGAGTCATACCGGGAAGAAGGCCCGACTCACTCGGCGAAATAGCCACGGGCGTGGTTTTGGTGATTCCAAGCACTTCCGCGAAAAGTTGACCTTTGAGGTTGTGGATTTTGAGTGCATACCACGCCATTTTGGGGAGGCCACGCCTACGCGCGATTCATGGCTCGACCATACTACGTGTACCTCAAACTGAAAATGCGGGACCCAAGGAGTGATCACTCATCACCGGCGATCGGAAGAAGCGGAAAGTGCTTTCGAAGGGCTCGAAGATTGCCGACTCCCAAGTAGCAGCGGTCGAATTCGGCAGTACATACCAAAAGCAGATCCAGTGATTTGCTAAAGTCTCTAAGGCCAGCCCTGAGTGCGCATTCAAGTCGTAAATGCGGTGAGACAAAGCCCGTCCATATTCATCCGTGACCCGATGCAGCCCGACTCACATATCCACAACCTCGACTCGAAATAGGAAGAAGCGCTCATCCGGTTCCTCGGTGAGGCGGGACATTTTGCATGGAAGCGGTGACATGCGGTGTTCGGGGAACTGGCTGGGCATCGCCTCTGGTCGACAAGACAACGAAACGGTCGAAGACATCTTGGTCCGCCGTCGAGAAGAAAGGCTATTGGTGAAGAAGTGGCTCATTGTTGTGGCGGGGATTTATCAGAAGATTTACCACTCCAGTGGCTCGTAATGTCGTCATGGTCCCCAAGAAGGATAACTCTCCGCATGTGCATTGATTTTAAGCATGTCGGGCCTGCGAAGGATCATTTCTCTCTCCGCATCGATCAAATTGTTATTTCGACCGCGGGGTGTGGTGTCTTTCTGATCGTATTCGGGTATCATCGGATCGTGCATATGGACCGGACGAAATAAAACAGCTTTCATCACTCCATTGGGTGCTACGCTATATCACCATGCCATTCGACCTCAAAACGCCTTAGGAGCCACATTTATGCGAATGATTGAAGTCTTCTCCTCCAAATCAGTCGGAATGTGGGCGTATATGGATGATATCGTCGTTAAAGTCGCGAAAAGGTTCCGACCTGCTTTCGTGACCTCGCGAAACATTGCCAACCTCCGAAAGATGCGATATCAAGCTCAATCCGTCCAAGTGCACATTGGAGTTCTGGTGGAAAATTACTCCGGTTTCGTTTCGAGCGAGAATCGGCCTAACCGAAGATAGGCACTATTCTCCGAGATAAGCATACTGTGCGAGTGTGGCGCGTCGAGCTTCTTTGGATGCTTGGCGCTTTAAGTCGATTCATCTCACGACTCGGTGAAAGGCATTACCTCTTCTGCGTGATGAAGAAAGGCAGCGGAGTTAGTGGACTCGGGAAGGCGATGCAGCGTTCTTAGAGCTAAAAGCTCTGCTCTCCACCCGGTGCTTATTTGCTCCAATCGGCAAAGAGCCTCTGTTGCTTTACATTGCAGCCCTTGGACAAGTTAGCCGATTCTGCTTACGTTCGGCGGAAGGAAGGAAAAGCCTTCAAAGTTCGGCGCTTGGGTGTATTATTTGGTAAAGTTTTGATTCCATCAGCGAGATACCCTCATTATCGAGGAAGCTTGTGTATGGCATATACATGACCACAAAGAAGGTTGCTCACTATTTCTCACGATCATTACATCACGATCGTCGGCGGCAACTCCTTTATCGAAGATCTTGCATAACGAGCATAACGGTCGAGTGGCGAAGTGGGCGATTGAACTTCTTCCCTTGATATCAAATTGAGGCAAAAGCCATTAAGTCCCGAGGCTATAAGCGGATTTCCTCGCCGAGTGGATTGAGCAACAACAACGATTGAAGTTCACTCGAGACATTGGACCATGTTCTTTGTGGCTCCAAGATCTTTGAATAGTTACAGTCTTGGGTTGTTCTGGTTTCCCCGGAGGAGATAAGCAAGTATGTGCTCGATTCACTTGATTCCTCAACAATGAGGCGAGTATGAGGCCCTTTTGTATGGATTCGCATGGCCATCTCACTTTCGGCGTCCGTCGCTGATGGTTTATGGCGACTTCGAGATCCGATGGTCGATCAAGTGATGAAGAGTGGGGCGTGAGAAGCCGGCTATGACGGATCTTGCAATCTGATGAAATTTGGAAAAAGAAGTTTGAGGGTTGGAGCTCCATCACATGCCCCGTTGAAAAATCAAGCAGCGGATGATCTGGCGAAAATAGGGTCAAGAGGAAGCCATTCCTATTAGGCGTGTTTTTGGAACATATACACACTCCGTCGATCAAAGAAGATCCTTACCTGAGCTCCACAGCCCAAAGTGCCACAGACGGTTGAGTTGAGGTCCGGCGGTGGTCGACGGTCATGGAGGTTTAGTAGTCCTCGATTGGACAATTCCATACATTGCGTATATTGCGAAAGGAACTCCCGGAGGATGAGGAGGCTCGACGGATCGTCCGTCGATCCAAAGCCTTCTTTATTATCAATGGGCGTTATATAGAAAGCCAGCAGAAGTCGGACAAAGTGCATACATGCTTGAAGAAGAAGGTCGAGTCATTCTCAATGATATCCACTTTCGAGGGACTGTAGTGCTTGATCGTCCTCTCGGACCATTGTAGCCAAAAAGCATACCGAGCTGGATTTCTTGGCCAAGAGCAAATGAGATGGCGAAAGAAATAGTGGACAAATCACGAAGGATGCGAGTTCTACTCAGATATGTCACACAAACTGCACTGCGTCAGCCTTGAAGACCATTCATTTCGTCGGCCTTTCGCGGTATGGGGGTTGGACATGA
>JAHHZJ010010099.1:0-10810 GCA_021437245.1 Aegilops speltoides
ACGAGGAAGTAGTTTGGAGGATCGGCGGGAACTGCGCCTCTTATCTGTATCGGTTTGTGCTAGCCTTCTTAAGGCAAACTTGTTTAACTTATATCGTACTCGAATTGTTGCTTCGTGACTCGTCTATGATCGAGCACTTGTATTCGAGCCCTCGAGGCCACGGCTGTATGTGTGATGCTTGTATGACTTATTTACTATTAGAGTTGTGTTGTGATATCTTCCGTGAGTCCACGATCTTGATGTATGCGTTTGCGTGCATGATTAGTGTCTGGATTAAATCGAAGGCGTCCTGAATTGATGTCGAGTCGTTCTTGTAGGAATCCTTTCAACTCCTTGGCAGAGTTGAGTCTAGAAGCAAGCTTTTTACTAACTTGGCTGCGGCCCGGCCCTGCGTCGCCGATAGGTGGTATTAGGATCTTTTATTCCTTGTCCATACTCGGGATTCTAATCTCTCTTCTATTGGGTTAAATGAATTTTGCTAAAACTAACTTTAGGTTCTATAAGTACTTTCTTGGAGAGCCCCTTGTTCGATGACCGCTTTCTTTGCACGAAGAAGAAAGATACTCTCCGATATTCTCGGAGACCTTGTGACTGTCGCGTTTGCAATTCCCTACCACGAAACATCCTTATGGATAACTACTTACACTTGCCATTCATCGATCATCGCCATTGATCTTGTTAGTACAAGATACCCGAAGTTTTCTCTATTATTCGAGAATACTTTGTGCCCTCTTGCCTAGAGTTCCTTGCCGGAATACCCCTATGATTAATTTCTCGCCCTTATTGAGTATCCGTTTCAACCCCTTGTTCATGTGTTTCACATTGGTCTTGAAATACTATTTGATCCTCCAAAAATTCTTAGTAGCTTATTGCTCGGCAATACTTATGCCTTGCATTATGGATGCTTTCCATATATACGGCAATATTAGTTAGTATCCTTGACACCGTCATTACGGTCCTATCGATTCAAACATGTGTGTGAAGCACACCTCATCGATTGATCCTTCTAAATTATCTTTCCGGCTCATCGTCATTTTGAACATGAGTTGGATCTCGACCCATCAAATTGTTGATGATTGTACCCCTAAGGCTATTCAGCATATCCATCCCTAATCGAGCATTGCTTGATCCCTTATCTTAAATTCATAATTCCTTTGCATTGGAGATTTGAGTTAGTCGATTGTTTCCATAAACGATCTCCTTGCATTCCTTCTTCCTCAGTTCGATCCGATGCTCCATCGGACCCTTGTGGACCACGGATCCTTTGTTGGATTTTGTCAGCGGCATCCTTAGTATTCTATAAGCTTGTGGCGTTTCCTCGGATACCCCATGCCTTTGGTAAATTGTATCCTCTGCTTTCTCAGGCATGCTCTACTATCGATCTTGTGTTATTTATTCCTGAAATTGTGGTATATGTTTCTAAGATGCCCCCATGGGTTGAACATATACCTTCCTTAATTATGTGAACCCAAAAGTCTTCATGGGTCATAACCTTAGGTATTCCACTTGATTAAACTTTCAAACTCTAAACATTCTTAGCGAGAGCAAAAAAATGAAAAGTTGTGTATTGGAGAGTGAGAGTCGACCTTGAACTTTGTGTTCATGCCCATGGACCCGATGTAGATCTTATCATTAAAAGCTTCTCTTAAATTAATTATTCCCTTGGTATAAGTTCATCTTATATACGGGATCGGCCTTTATCAATGGTTCCGACCATATTGTTCTTCTTTGTTCCCATTTCTCGGGCAAGTTTAAACATTAGTCTTCTGGATCAATACCCTAGTCCAACCTCTACTTTGATCCGTCTTGAGTATTACCACAGGTATCTCAAGATTATCAGGCGCATAACTTCTTATGAATTCTTCATCAAGTGCTACATTCTCATTGATTCCAATTTTTCACGGGCTCGAGTTGTTAAACACTCAAAGACACGATAAGCGACATGAGTCCGCCACGCGATTAAATAACTCTTGGTAACCTTCATTACTTACGAGTTTGAACTCAATCACGTCATTCCTAGCCTGTTTGGCTATATCCTTGTCGTGCCGATTTTAAGCGTGCTACTGGTCCTTCTTCCCGGAGCACAAATTTGCGCGATAGTTAAGCTTACGTCGATTTTCCTCGTCATACCCTTTCACCTTAAACAACAAGCTTGAGTTCGAGTTTGTTATCGTAACTATGGTTCCAATAACCTCTTGCTTCGTCATTCCTTTGACTTGATGTAATGCTGATTGATTACATCTTCTGAAATCTCTCGACAAATGTCGTGATCATCATCAACATTCGAGGTCTTCCAAGATATCTTCAATTCTTGATGAAAATACCATCCTTGCCCCTCGATGATTTGTGTGCTCGACTACTTCTTCCTTCTTTCCAACACAAACTTGTTCAGTGTTGTGGCTATCTATGAGTTCCTTGTTAACCGACTTATGTTATGTTCTACCTTGAAGTATTACCATCTTCTATGTCAAGAATGTAGTGAAATTCACCACCTCTTAAGAATTCTTGGTATGGTGGTACTTCTCACTCTCACCATTCTTTCTTGGTACCCGTGTTGTTTCTAACGAAATACTGACAATTGAACTATGATGTGAATTCAAAACTTCTAGCAACCCTATTGCTTTGGAGTGAATGGTGAGTTTCATTCTAATTCTTTTTGATCGTCAAGTCACCATTCTAACATTGATCGTGCAACACATGCCCATATTTAGTTGACCTTTCAACCAATGTTTAATTGTGTATGTCTTTCCTCGCGTCAACATTATATCATTAGAATTGACAAGTGTCATCTTCTTGTTCACATTATTGTGGAAAGCCATCCGTTTGGAATTCTCGATGCATTGTCCTTTGAGCCCATCAAGCCCTTCTCATCCCTCCTTGGTTTAAGGATGAATTATTGCTTCAGAACCTCCCCATAGTTCATTTCACGAGAATCTTGAAATGTCTTTTAAATCTATTTGTTTGCACCTTTCCTTCTCGGAACATCCTGAGTCAGGTGTCGGACACCAATCGGATCTGAATCTCGATGGATATGATGGCTGGGACAACTTTCAAGAGTTATGATGTTGGTCCTTTGATGAACCGCAACATGATGTCATGCCTAGCTACCCCGGTGGAGGACCTATCATTATAATTTCTTTTGCAAGGATAACCATTCTTCAGGAGAAAATTGTAAGACCTATTTTATAAACTTTCTGATGGATCCATTGAGTATATAAAAGTCGATCTTAAGCAGCGACCTTGTCGATGCCATCTCGAAGCATGTCGTGGTACTCGATTTTCAACAAGAGCATTTGAAGCCCAATGCTAAATGTTTCTTGCTCAATTATCGAAACACCGTTGTATGGATAATGGCATGGAATTTCTCTTCCCTTTTGAAAGGGTTTGCTCGTTATATCCGTCATGGATATCATGCTTTGCTTGCCCTTGGAAAGGATATACCCTGAAATATGTGTTTAAACACATTTTCCTTTCCATTGAGTTGTTAATCTGATAAACACCTTTTCCTTTCCATTATTTTGTCTAACCTTTCTGGTGATCATTATGATTTAAGCAGTATTAATCCCCTGCTTATGTTAACACCTTAGAGTGCAATTCTGTCAGTAAGACCTTGTTGCTATTGTTGATGACATTCCGGTAACCACCGATGGAGGAGAACTTTGCCTATTGGTCCGCCTCGTTACAACGAGCAAGAAAATGGTTCTCTTCGTCCCTCGCCCTTGGTACCAACGTTGTTGCCAACATAACTGACATGCTATCCTCTGCCATGCATTGCTACCATGACCGTGCAATATGTGGCGTCCTTCCTACTTTTGGACCACATGGTGGGCCCATAACCTGATTCCAGGATCGAAACCTGACTCTCTGCACCCCTATTCCCAAGGTTGTTCCTCGTGTGTGGCCTCGTCGTAATTCACGAGCCATCTTGAGGATCATCAAATCTGTTACGGACACAATACTTATTCCGATTGCTTTGAGCCCCTTTCCGCCTGTTTGGGCATCAAGCGGTTGCTGCTGCTCAAAACTTCCCATGAAACCTCATTACTTTGCTCTTGATATTTTCTTAAATTTGATTGAGGAGTTACGTTCTCACCTTCCTCGATGTTATCGACCGGATAGTCACCTTGTAGAGATCGTCCTTTGAAGCTACCCTTATCCTTTAGTAATGCGATGAAGATCCCCAAGGAAGGGCGACAACTTAATCATGATGACCGAGCGAGACGAAGACATCAATGTAATGGATCGACCTCTTGAGAAGAACAACCAACACCAGAAGACTTCGTTAAATTTACGTAACCAAATCCCTTCCCCTTAGTTCCCCTCTTAAATCTGGGGCGAGATTTCTTGTAGTAGAGGAGAATTGTGACGCCCGGATAATCAGGCTACAGTAAAACTCTGCTAATGATGCCACGTCACCACTCTTACTGTCGTTAACCTCGCGATGATTCAATACCGTTTCAAAATTCAAATTCAAATTAATGTCAACAATAAAAGTTTTCGAAAGTTAAAACAAAAATGTTCGGGAGGTGCCATAATGTGCATATGTAAATATGGTGCAACAAACACATTTTTATAAAATGGCTAAATGGTTTAAAATGATTTAAATAGAAAAGCGAAACAAAAAAGGGAAAAAACACAAACCCCAGCCCTTGGGCACGGCCATGAGGCCACCGAACCCTGAGCCGCCAGTGCCTCCCTAACCCCACCCGGCAAAACCCTACCACCACCCCCCACTCCTCGCTCCCCCACTCCCGATCGAGATCGGGATCAGGCGACTCACGCCCGTGCCCTCAATGCCCGCCGCCCGGACTCCACCCGTCGACGCCGCCCTGCCTCCCAGGCGCCCCCCACTCATGCTGGATCGGGAGGCCAGTCCGCGCCGCCAGCAGCGCCTCGGCGCCAGCGCCCTGCGCCTTCACCCATCGTCGCCGGACTGCGCCTCCTCGCCATCTCCCTCGGCGGACCGCCCAACCTTCCCGAGCCTGCCCGTTCCCTGCTCGCGATGTGAGCATCGCGCGCCCTCCTCTCCTTCCCACATCGCCGCGCAGCCGCCACAGGCTCCTCGCGCGCCCGTGCACTCGCGCCTTCGGTTGTACATACCGCCCCTCCGTCGTCGCCCTGCTCCGCGCCGGCGCTTCGCCCAGAGCCCGTGGCTCGCTCCATCCCGCCGCCCGCGCTGCAGCGCTGCCTCTCGCCGCCCGCCCGCAGCTCCGCCCTGCAGCGCTCACCGTGCCCAGCGCCCTTCTTTCCTTGCCAGCCCATGCTGCTCCACCACCTGCGCCGCCCGCCTCGCCCATCCTTCCGCCATCGTAATGTCCCGCCGCCTCCCTTAGTGGCCCCGGCCGGCGTGCGCATGCCGGCTCCTCGGAGCTCCGCCCGTTAGGCCCGCCCTTGCTGCGCTCAGCTCGCACCGCGCCGCGCTCGATGGCCTCTGAGCCCTTTGGCATGAAACCCGCCCTATGGGTCTATGACAAAGGGCCGCCCGAGACAATTAAAAAAATGAAAATAATTAAAAAAATAAATAATAATAAATGATTAAAGACTAAAATAATTAAAATAATTAAAATATTAATTAATTAAAATTAATTAAGTTAATTAATCATTATTAGATTAACCTAATTAACTAATTAGTTTAATTAAGCGATAGTTAGATTAGTTAAACACAGATTAGGCTAAGCGATTATGACGTGGGACCCCGTCGGTTTGACCGTCGGCGTCACTGACTTGCTGGCGTCATCTTGGCGTCATGATAGCGTCGCATACACTATTACGGATAATGTTGGATTTAAATAATTAATTAAATCGAAATTAAAAAATCTTTAGAAAATCATATCTTTTAATCCGTAACTTCGGTTGAAATATTTCAACATGAAAGTTGCTCGAGCGCGAGGCGAACCGGATCGCGGCCGTTCATCACCACACACCTAACATATCGAACCGCAACTTTCCCCTCCGGTTCACCCGGTCAAAGCGGAACAGGAATACTCTCGGATGTTTCCCCCTTCGTCGGTATCACTGCTACCGCGATTGGCACACCTAGCATTGTTACTTGTCTTGTCATGCATCGATATGCATCTGTTTGCATTGTATTCATTGTTTCTTCCCCTCTTCTCTACGGTAGACTCTGAGGCCAGCTTGCTTTGCCCGTCGACTACGAGTTGGACCCCTCTCTCTTGCCGAGAGCAACGGCAAGCCCCCTTGATCACCGGATATCGCCTATTCTTCTTTATCTGCTTGCATTAGAGTAGTGTAGCATATTCTTGTTGGTTACTCCTATTACATTGCACTTTGTCATTGTTGCTACAATGATTGATACCTTACCTTGAGTCCTAAATGCTTAGTATAGGATGCTAGTTTATCATCATTGGCCCTACATTCGTGTCGATCGCCTTGCTATACTATTGGGCGTGATCACTCGGGAGGTGATCACGGGTATATACTACTACATACATACATACTATCGAGATGGTGACTAAAAGTCGGTATTTCGAGGAGTACCATAGTGATTACGATGAGGGTTGAAAGGCGGTGGCTCCATCCGGTGAGAGTGGGCACTGGGTTCCGCGGCCCCATGTGTTACTTTGTTGCGGAGCGGCAGGGCGAGTTGAGACCACCTAGGAGGCAGTGGGCTGGCCTGATCGGCGTTCGCGGATACTAACTGCACTGCGAGATCTTGGTATTTGATGCGAGTCGGCCATTTGGTCTATCGCACTAACCATCTGCGGGAGTAGTTATGGGTATCCGGCGTCGTGGTATCGCGAAACCTTCTTGGCGTCGACGGCGGGCGGCCGGATTGGGCGTAAGCTGCGCTTGTATTGAGGGGCTGATTACGCTTCCGGCCGCCCTGCATAGCGTCTTGAGTGTGCTCGAGCGATGGGCCCGGACCCTGGCGCTTAGGTTTGAACCGGCGTGTTTGACCTCTCGGTTGTGCCTAGGTGGGGCTGCGGCGTGTTGATCTTCAGGCGGGCATGACCCGAAAAGTGTGTCGGCCAAATGGGATCAGCGTGTTGGGTTATGTGGTGCACCCTGCGGAGATTAATTTATTGAATAGCCGTGATCCTCGGTAGCAGGAGCGACTTGAGTTGTACCTTGACCTTATGACAACTAGAGCCGGATACTTAATAAAACACACCTTCCAAGTTCCACGAACACGGTGATCGGCTCTCTACTGAGCTCGAGGAGAGGATTGCGGGTAGGATTATCTATGCGATGCTCTTGGAGATGCTACGTGGTGATGCTACTTGGAGATGCTACTTGGAGACTTCTATCTACTCTCTTCTACATCTTTGCGAGGCGGAGGCTGCGAGCGTAGTCTTGACGGGATTAGCTATCCCCTCTTATTACGGCATTGCGATTCGGTCCAGATATGGCCTCCTTACACATATACCCATGCATATGTAGTGTAGTTCCTTGCTTGCAGTACTTTGGATGAGTACTCACGGTTGCTTTCTCCCCTTTTCCCCTTTCCTTCTTTACGGTTTGTCGCGCAGGATCTTTGGAATCGAGGCAGGCATGCCACCGTCGATGGCGACTACTACTTGGAGGTGCCTACTACTACGTGCGGCCGCTGGCGGCGACCGGAGTAGTTTAGGAGGATCAGGCGGGAGGCTGCGCCTCTTCGATCTGATCCCGGTTTGTGCTAGCCTTCTTAAGGCAAACTTGTTTAACTTATATACGTACTCGAGATATTGTTGCTTCGCGACTTCGTCTATGATCGAGCACTTGTATTCGAGCCCTCGAGGGCCCTGGCTTGTATTATGATGCTTGTATGACTTATTTTACTATTAGAGTTGTGTTGTGATATCTTCCGTGAGTCCCGATCTTGATCATTGCGTTTGCGTGCATGATTAGTGTCTGATTAAATCGAAGCGTCACCTACGATTATCATTCTTGTTAGTTTTGGTGAATTCCTCGGTATGATAATTTTCATCACTTGTTCCCATTTCTTCTCTGCTTTGAGCACGACACTATTCTAGCTAGACATGGGTGTCGGCTCGTAACACTGATGACCAAATAGATCTCGGCACCATCGAATCTCAAACTTTGCTGCCAAAACTATTGTTTTTCATCTTGTAGTCCCTTTTAGAATTACTAAAGTCCTTTTTGGGCGAGATTTCCGGAACACTTTCTCGGGTTTGTGTGCAAGTATTTCAAATAATTTTTTTGATATCTTTTGCCTCGGATCTTAAAAGCCAGAAACTTTTTTGTTAGGCTTTTGAGGATTTTAACGTTTAACGAGGATTTTGAGGATTTCTAGTTAGTTACGGTGAATTGCCTTGGTATGATAATTCTATCATCGGTTTATTCCTGTTTCTTCTCTTGCTTGGCTGACACACTATTCTAGCTAGACATGGTTGTGGCTCGTAACACTGATGACCAAGCGGATCTCGGCACCATCGAATCTCAAACTTTAGCGCAAAACTATTGTTTTTCATCCTGTAGTCCCATTTAGAATTACTAAGCGTCCTTTTTGGGCGAGATTTCAGGGCAGCTTTACGTGCTTGTTTACGTGCAAGTATTTCAAACCATACGGACCTAAAATTAGAAGTCATTCCATCTTTATTCCCTAAGTCTTCCGGTAGTTTTCTAAACCGCTCGGTGAACCGTTATCATTCTTGTTAGTTTGGTGAATTCCCTCGGTATGATAATTTTCATCAGCTTGTTCCCGTTTCTTCTCTAGCTTTGAGCGACACGCTATTCTAGCTAGACATGGAGTGCGGCTCGTAACCTGATGACCAAATGGATCTCGGCACCATCGAATCTCAAACTTTAAGCTGCCAAAACTATTGTTTTCATCTTGTAGTCCTTTTAGAATTACTAAAGTCCTTTTTGGGCGAGATTTCTCGAACACTTTCTCGAGTTTGTGTGCAAGTATTTCAAATAATTTTTTGAACTTTTTGCCTCGGATCTTAAAGCCCGTAACTTTTTTTATTAGGCTTTTGAGGATTTTGAAAAGCGTTTAGAGGATTTTGAGGATTTTACGTTAGTTACGAGTGAATTGCCTCGGTATGATAATTCTATCATCGTTTATTCCTGTTTCTTCTCTTGCACGGCGACACACTATTCTAGCTAGACATGGTTGTGGCTCGTAACACTGATGACCAAGCGGATCTCGGCACCATCGAGATCTCAAACTTTAGCGCCAAAACTATTGTTTTCATCCTGTAGTCCCATTTAGAATTACTAAGCGTCCTTTTTGGGCGAGATTTCCGAGGCAGCTTTAAATGCGGTTTGTGTGCAAGTATTTCAAACCATACGGACCTAAAAATTAGAAGTCATTCCATCTTTATTCCCTAGAGTCTTCGGTAGTTTTCTAAACCGCTCCGATTGAACCGTTATCATTCTTGTTAGTTTTGAGTGAATTCCCTCGGTATGATAATTTTTCATCAGCTTGTTCCCGTTTCTTCTCTAGCTTTGAGCGACACACTATTCTAGCTGACATGGAGTGCGGCTCGTAACACTGATGACCAAATGGATCTCGGCACCATCGAATCTCAAACTTTAAGCGCCAAAACTATTGTTTTCATCTTGTAGTCCTTTTAGAATTACTAAAGTCCTTTTTTGGGCGAGATTTCCGAACACTTTCTCGGGTTTGTGTGCAAGTATTTCAAATAATTTTTTTGAACTTTTTGCCTCAGATCTTAAAGCCCGTAACTTTTTCTATTAGGCTTTTGAGGATTTTGAAAGCGTTTAACGAGGATTTTGAGGATTTTACTTAGTTACGAGTGAATTGCCTCGGTATGACTAATTATATCATCGGTTTATTCCTGTTTCTTCTCTTGCAGCGACACACTATTCTAGTCTAGACATGGTTGTGGCTCTTTTGTAACACTGATGACAAGCGGATCTACGGCACCATCAAGACTCTCAAACTTTAGCGCAAAACTATTGTTTTCATCACTGTAAGTCCCATTTAGAATTACTAAGCCGTCCTTTTTGGGCGAGATTTCGAGCAGCTTAAACTCGGTTGCGTGCAAGTATTTCAAACCATACGGACCTAAAATTAGAAGTCATTCCATCTTTATTCCCTAAGTCTTCCGGTAGTTTTCTAAACGCTCCGATGGAACATCGTTATCATTCTTGTTAGTTTTGGTGAATTCCCTCGGTATGATAATTTTTCATCAGCTTGTTCCCGTTTCTTCTCTAGCTTTGAGGACACACTATTCTAGCTAGACATGGAGTGCGGCTCGTAACACTGATGACCAAATGGATCTACGGCACCATCGAATCTCAAACTTTAAGCGCCAAAACTATTGTTTTCATCTTGTAGTCCTTTTAGAATTACTAAAGTCCTTTTTGGGCGAGATTTCCCGGAACACTTTCTCGAGGTTTGTGTGCAAGTATTTCAAATAATTTTTTTGATACTCTTTTGCCTCGGATCTTAAAAGCCCATAACTTTTTTTACATTAGGCTTTTGAGGATTTTGAAAGCGTTTACGAGGATTTTGAGGATTTTACTTGAGTTACAGGTGAATTGCCTCGGTGTGACTAAGGTATATCATCGGTACTAACTTCCACTGTTTTCTCATTGCTGGATCTACACTATGCTAGCTAGATCATGGTCTGTGGCTCCATAACAAGCCATTAGAACAAAATATACAAGCGAAGATCAACGGCACCATCGAACTGGCTCAAACTTTAACCATAACTATTGTTTTCCAGGTAGTCCCGATTTAGAATTATCGTAAAACGTCCTTTTGGCGCGAGCATTTCGAGGCAGCTGTCGTGCATTCTAGCCGTGCAAGTATCGGTCAAACCATCAGCGGACCTAAAGAGCTTGCAAAGTCATTCCATCTTATTCCCGAGTCTTC